>JBBDGP010005447.1:0-56273 GCA_037952835.1 Lithobates septentrionalis
GGGTATAATAGAAGGACAGAGGGGGGATTGGGGTATAATAGAAGGACAGAGGGGGGATTGGGATATAATAGAAGGACAGAGGGGGGATTGGGGTATAATAGAAGGACAGAGGGGGGGTTGGGGTATAATAGAAGGACAGAGGGGGGATTGGGATATAATAGAAGGACAGAGGGAGGATTGGGGTATAATAGAAGGACAAAGGGGAGGATTGGGGTATAATAGAAGGACAGAGGGGGGATTGTGGTATAATAGAAGGACAGAGGGGGGATTGGGGTATAATAGAAGGACAGAGGGAGGATTGGGGTATAATAGAAGGACAGAGGGGGGATTGGGGATATAATAGAAGGACAGAGGGGGGATTGGGGTATAATAGAAGGACAGAGGGAGGATTGGGGTATAATAGAAGGACAGAGGGGGGATTGGGGTATAATAGAAGGACAGAGGGAGGATTGGGGTATAATAGAAGGACAGAGGGGGGATTGGGGTATAATAGAAGGACAGAGGGGGGATTGGGGTATAATAGAAGGACAGAGGGGGGATTGGGGATATAATAGAAGGACAGAGGGAGGATTGGGGTATAATAGAAGGACAGAGGGAGGATTGGGGTATAATAGAAGGACAGAGGGGGGATTGGGGTATAATAGAAGGACAGAGGGGGGATTGGGGTATAATAGAAGGACAGAGGGGGGATTGGGGTATAATAGAAGGACAGAGGGGGGATTGGGGTATAATAGAAGGACAGAGGGGGGATTGGGGTATAATAGAAGGACAGAGGGAGGATTGGGGTATAATAGAAGGACAGAGGGGAGGATTGGGGTATAATAGAAGGACAGAGGGGAGGATTGGGGTATAATAGAAGGACAGAGGGAGGATTGGGGTATAATAGAAGGACAGAGGGGGGATTGGGGTATAATAGAAGGACAGAGGGGGGATTAGGGTATAATAGAAGGACAGAGGGGGGATTGGGGTATAATAGAAGGACAGAGGGAGGATTGGGATATAATAGAAGGACAGAGGGGGATTGGGGTATAATAGAAGGACAGAGGGAGGATTGGGGTATAATAGAAGGACAGAGGGAGGATTGGTGTATAATAGAAGGACAGAGGGGGGATTGGGGTATAATAGAAGGACAGAGGGGGGATTGGGATATAATAGAAGGACAGAGGGAGGATTGGGGTATAATAGAAGGACAGAGGGGGGATTGGGGTATAATAGAAGGACAGAGGGGGGATTGGGGTATAATAGAAGGACAGAGGGAGGATTGGGATATAATAGAAGGACAGAGGGGGGATTGGGGTATAATAGAAGGACAGAGGGGAGGATTGGGGTATAATAGAAGGACAGAGGGAGGATTGGGGTATAATAGAAGGACAGAGGGGGGATTGGGGTATAATAGAAGGACAGAGGGTGGATTATATCCCAATCCCCCTCTGTCCTTCTATTATACCCCGATCCCCCCTCTGTCCTTCTATTATACCCCCAATCCTCCCCTCTGTCCTTCTATTATACCCCAATTCCCCCTCTGTCCTTCTATTATACCCCAATCCCCCCTCCGTCCTTCTATTATACCCCAATCCTCCCTCTGTCCTTCTATTATACCCCAATCCCCCCTCTGTCCTTCTATTATACCCCAATCCCCCCTCCGTCCTTCTATTATACCCCAATCCTCCCCTCTGTCCTTCTATTATACCCCAATCCCCCCTCTGTCCTTCTATTATACCCCAATCCCCCCTCTGTCCTTCTATTATACCCCAATCCCCCCTCTGTCCTTCTATTATACCCCAATCCTCCCCTCTGTCCTTCTATTATACCCCAATCCTCCCTCTGTCCTTCTATTATACCCCAATCCCCCCCTCTGTCCTTCTATTATATCCCAATCTCCCCTCTGTCCTTCTATTATACCCCAATCCCCCTCTGTCCTTCTATTATACCCCAATCCTCCCCTCTGTCCTTCTATTATACCCCAATCCTCCCTCTGTCCTTCTATTATACCCCAATCCCCCCTCTGTCCTTCTATTATACCCCAATCCCCCCTCTGTCCTTCTATTATACCCCAATCCCCCCTCTGTCCTTCTATTATACCCCAATCCTCCCTCTGTCCTTCCATTATACCCCAATCCTCCCCTCTGTCCTTCTATTATACCCCAATCCCCCCTCTGTCCTTCTATTATACCCCAATCCCCCCTCTGTCCTTCTATTATACCCCAATCCTCCCTCTGTCCTTCCATTATACCCCAATCCCCCCTCTGTCCTTCTATTATACCCCAATCCCCCTCTGTTCTTCTATTATATCCCAATCCTCCCTCTGTCCTTCTATTATACCCCAATCCTCCCTCTGTCCTTCTATTATACCCCAATCCCCCCTCTGTCCTTCTATTATACCCCAATCCCCCCTCTGTCCTTCTATTATACCCCAATCCTTCCTCTGTCCTTCTATTATACCCCAATCCCCCCTCTGTCCTTCTATTATACCCCAATCCCCCCTCTGTCCTTCTATTATACCCCAATCCCCCCTCTGTCCTTCTATTATACCCCAATCCCCCTCTGTCCTTCTATTATACCCCAATCCTCCCCTCTGTCCTTCTATTATACCCAAATCCTCCCCTCTGTCCTTCTATTATACCCCAATCCCTCTGTCCTTCTATTATACCCCAATCCCCCCTCTGTCCTTCTATTATACCCCAATATAGAAGGACGGAGGGAGGATTGGGGTATAATAGAAGGACAGAGGGGAGGATTGGGGTATAATAGAAGGACAGAGGGGAGGATTGGGGTATAATAGAAGGACAGAGGGGGGATTGGGATATAATAGAAGCACAGAGGGGGGATTGGGGTATAATAGAAGGACAGAGGGAGGATTGGGGTATAATAGAAGGACAGAGGGGGGGATTGGGGTATAATAGAAGGACAGAGGGGGGATTGGGATATAATAGAAGGACAGAGGGGAGGATTGGGGTATAATAGAAGGACAGAGGGGGGATTGGGGTATAATAGAAGGACAGAGGGGAGGATTGGGGTATAATAGAAGGACAGAGGGGGGATTGGGGTATAATAGAAGGACAGAGGAGGGATTGGGATATAATAGAAGGACAGAGGGAGGATTGGGGTATAATAGAAGGACAGAGGGGGGATTGGGATATAATAGAAGGACAGAGGGAGGATTGGGGTATAATAGAAGGACAGAGGGAGGATTGGGGTATAATAGAAGGACAGAGGCGGGATTGGGGTATAATAGAAGGACAGAGGGGGGATTGGGGTATAATAGAAGGACAGAGGGTGGATTGGGGTATAATAGAAGGACAGAGGGGAGGATTGGGATATAATAGAAGGACAGAGGGGGGATTGGGGTATAATAGAAGGACAGAGGGGGGGATTGAAGTATAACATAAGGACAGAGGGGGGATTGGGGTATAATAGAAGGACAGAGGGAGGATTGGGGTATAATAGAAGGACAGAGGGAGGATTGGGGTATAATAGAAGGACAGAGGGAGGATTGGGGTATAATAGAAGGACAGAGGGGGGATTGGGGTATAATAGAAGGACAGAGGGGGGATTGGGGTATAATAGAAGGACAGAGAGAGGATTGGGATATAATAGAAGAACAGAGGGGGGATTGGGGTATAATAGAAGGACAGAGGGGGGATTGGGATATAATAGAAGGACAGAGGGGGGATTGGGGTATAATAGAAGGACAGAGGGGGATTGGGGTATAATAGAAGGACAGAGGGGAGGATTGGGGTATAATAGAAGGACAGAGGGAGGATTGGGGTATAATAGAAGGACAGAGGGGAGGATTGGGGTATAATAGAAGGACAGAGGGGGGATTGGGGTATAATAGAAGGACAGAGGGGGGATTGGGGTATAATAGAAGGACAGAGGGGGGATTGGGGTATAATAGAATGACAGAGGGGGGGATTGGGGTATAATAGAAGGACAGAGGGGGGATTGGGGTATAATAGAAGGACAGAGGGAGGATTGAAGTATAATATAAGGACAGAGGGGGGATTGGGGTATAATAGAAGGACAGAGGGAGGATTGGGGTATAATAGAAGGACAGAGGGAGGATTGGGGTATAATAGAAGGACAGAGGGAGGATTGGGGTATAATAGAAGGACAGAGGGGGGATTGGGGTATAATAGAAGGACAGAGGGGGGATTGGGGTATAATAGAAGGACAGAGAGAGGATTGGGATATAATAGAAGAACAGAGGGGGGGATTGGGGTATATTAGAAGTACAGAGGGGGATTGGGGTATAATAGAATGACAGAGGGGGGATTGGGGTATAATAGAAGGACAGAGGGGAGGATTGGGGTATAATAGAAGGACAGAGGGGAGGATTGGGGTATAATAGAAGGACAGAGGAGGGATTGGGGTATAATAGAAGGACAGAGGGGGGATTGGGGTATAATAGAAGGACAGAGGGAGGATTGGGGTATAATAGAAGGACAGAGGGGGGATTGGAGTATAATAGAAGGACAGAGGGGGGATTGGGGTATAATAGAAGGACAGAGGGGAGATTGGGGTATAATAGAAGGACAGAGGGGGATTGGGGTATAATAGAAGGACAGAGGGGAGGATTGGGGTATAATAGAAGGACAGAGGGGAGATTGGGGTATAATAGAAGGACAGAGGGGGGATTGGGGTATAATAGAAGGACAGAGGGGGGATTGGGGTATAATAGAAGGACAGAGGGAGGATTGGGGTATAGTAGAAGGACAGAGGGAGGATTGGGGTATAATAGAAGGACAGAGGGGTATAATAGAAGGACAGAGGAGGGGATTTGGGTATAATAGAAGGACAGAGGGGGGATTGGGGTATAATAGAAGGACGGAGGGAGGATTGGGGTATAATAGAAGGACAGAGGGGAGGATTGGGATATAATAGAATGACAGAGGGGAGGATTGGGGTATAATAGAAGGACAGAGGGGGGATTGGGGTATAATAGAAGGACAGAGGGGAGGATTGGGGTATAATAGAAGGACAAAGGGAGGATTGGGATATAATAGAAGGACAGAGGGGGGATTGGGTATAATAGAAGGACAGAGGGAGGATTGGGGTATAATAGAAGGACAGAGGGGGGATTGGGATATAATAGAAGGACAGAGGGGAGGATTGGGGTATAATAGAAGGACAGAGGGGAGGATTGGGGTATAATAGAAGGACAGAGGGGAGGATTGGGGTATAATAGAAGGACAGAGGGGAGGATTGGGGTATAATAGAAGGACAGAGGGGGGATTGGGGTATAATAGAAGGACAGAGGGGGGATTGGGGTATAATAGAAGGACAGAGGGGAGGATTGGGGTATAATAGAAGGACAGAGGGGGGATTGGGGTATAATAGAAGGACAGAGGGGGGATTGGGATATAATAGAAGGACAGAGGGGAGGATTGGGGTATAATAGAAGGACAGAGGGAGGATTGGGGTATAATAGAAGGACAGAGGGAGGATTGAGGTATAATAGAAGGACAGAGGGGAGGATTGGGGTATAATAGAAGGACAGAGGGGAGGATTGGGGTATAATAGAAGGACAGAGGGAGGATTGGGGTATAATAGAAGGACAGAGGGTGGATTGGGGTATAATAGAAGGACAGAGGGGGGATTGGGATATAATAGAAGGACAGAGGGGGGATTGGGATATAATAGAAGGACAGAGGGAGGATTGGGGTATAATAGAAGGACAGAGGGGAGGATTGGGGTATAATAGAAGGACAGAGGGAGGATTGGGGTATAATAGAAGGACAGAGGGGGGATTGGGATATAATAGAAGGACAGAGGGGGGATTGGGGTATAATAGAAGGACAGAGGAGGGATTGGGGTATAATAGAAGAACAGAGGGGGGATTGGGTATAATAGAAGGACAGAGGAGGGATTGGGGTATAATAGAAGGACAGAGGGAGGATTGGGGTATAATAGAAGGACAGAGGGGAGGATTGGGGTATAATAGAAGGACAGAGGGGGGATTGGGGTATAATAGAAGGACAGAGGGAGGATTGGGGTATAATAGAAGGACAGAGGGGGGATTGGGGTATAATAGAAGGACAGAGGGAGGATTGGGGTATAATAGAAGGACAGAGGAGGGATTGGGGTATAATAGAAGGACAGAGGGAGGATTGGGATATAATAGAAGGACAGAGGGGGGATTGGGGTATAATAGAAGAACAGAGGGGAGGATTGGGGTATAATAGAAGGACAGAGGGGAGGATTGGGGTATAATAGAAGGACAGAGGGGGGATTGGGATATAATAGAAGGACAGAGGGAGGATTGGGGTATAATAGAAGGACAGAGGGGGGATTGGGATATAATAGAAGGACAGAGGGAGGATTGGGGTATAATAGAAGGACAGAGGGAGGATTGGGGTATAATAGAAGGACAGAGGAAGGATTGGGGTATAATAGAAGGACAGAGGGGAGGATTGGGGTATAATAGAAGGACAGAGGGGGGATTGGGGTATAATAGAAGGACAGAGGGGGGGATTGGGATATAATAGAAGGACAGAGGGGGGATTGGGGTATAATAGAAGAACAGAGGGGAGGATTGGGGTATAATAGAAGGACAGAGGGGGGATTGGGGTATAATAGAAGGACAGAGGGGGGATTGGGGTATAATAGAAGGACAGAGGGGGGATTGGGGTATAATAGAAGGACAGAGGGGAGGATTGGGATATAATAGAAGGACAGAGGGGGGATTGGGGTATAATAGAAGGACAGAGGGAGGATTGGGGTATAATAGAAGGACAGAGGGAGGATTGGGGTATAATAGAAGGACAGAGGAGGGATTGGGGTATAATAGAAGGACAGAGGGAGGATTGGGGTATAATAGAAGGACAGAGGGGAGGATTGGGGTATAATAGAAGGACAGAGGGGGGATTGGGGTATAATAGAAGGACAGAGGGAGGATTGGGATATAATAGAAGGACAGAGGGAGGATTGGGGTATAATAGAAGGACAGAGGGAGGATTGGGGTATAATAGAAGGACAGAGGGGGGATTGGGGTATAATAGAAGGACAGAGGGGGGATTGGGGTATAATAGAAGGACAGAGGGGGGATTGGGATATAATAGAAGGACAGAGGGAGGATTGGGGTATAATAGAAGGACAGAGGGAGGATTGGGGTATAATAGAAGGACAGAGGGGGGATTGGGGTATAATAGAAGGACAGAGGGGAGGATTGGGGTATAATAGAAGGACAGAGGGGGGATTGGGGTATAATAGAAGGACAGAGGAGGGATTGGGGTATAATAGAAGGACAGAGGGAGGATTGGGGTATAATAGAAGGACAGAGGGGAGGATTGGGATATAATAGAAGGACAGAGGGGGGATTGGGTATAATAGAAGGACAGAGGGAGGATTGAGGTATAATAGAAGGACAGAGGGGGGATTGGGGTATAATAGAAGGACAGAGGGAGGATTGGGGTATAATAGAAGGACAGAGGGGGGATTGGGGTATAATAGAAGGACAGAGGGGGGATTGGGGTATAATAGAAGGACAGAGGGGGGGATTGGGATATAATAGAAGGACAGAGGGAGGATTGGGGTATAATAGAAGGACAGAGGGGGGATTGGGGTATAATAGAAGGACAGAGGGGAGGATTGGGGTATAATAGAATGACAGAGGGGGGATTGGGGTATAATAGAAGGACAGAGGGAGGATTGGGGTATAATAGAAGGACAGAGGGAGGATTGGGGTATAATAGAAGGACAGAGGGGGGATTGGGATATAATAGAAGGACAGAGGGAGGATTGGGGTATAATAGAAGGACAGAGGGGAGGATTGGGGTATAATAGAAGGACAGAGGGAGGATTGGGGTATAATAGAAGGACAGAGGGAGGATTGGGGTATAATAGAAGGACAGAGGGGGGATTGGGGTATAATAGAAGGACAGAGGGGAGGATTGGGGTATAATAGAAGGACAGAGGGGAGGATTGGGGTATAATAGAAGGACAGAGGGGGGATTGGGGTATAATAGAAGGACAGAGGGAGGATTGGGGTATAATAGAATGACAGAGTGGGGATTGGGGTATAATAGAAGGACAGAGGGAGGATTGGGGTATAATAGAAGGACAGAGGGAGGATTGGGGTATAATAGAAGGACAGAGGGAGGATTGGGGTATAATAGAAGGACAGAGGGAGGATTGAGGTATAATAGAAGGACAGATGGGAGGATTGGGGTATAATAGAAGGACAGAGGGAGGATTGAGGTATAATAGAAGGACAGAGGGGGGATTGGGATATAATAGAAGGACAGAGGGAGGATTGGGGTATAATAGAAGGACAGAGGGGAGGATTGGGGTATAATAGAAGGACAGAGGGGGGATTGGGATATAATAGAAGCACAGAGGGGGGATTGGGGTATAATAGAAGGACAGAGGGAGGATTGGGGTATAATAGAAGGACAGAGGGGGGGATTGGGGTATAATAGAAGGACAGAGGGGGGATTGGGATATAATAGAAGGACAGAGGGGAGATTGGGATATAATAGAAGGACAGAGGGGGATTGGGGTATAATAGAAGGACAGAGGGGGGATTGGGGTATAATAGAAGGACAGAGGGGGGATTGGGGTATAATAGAAGGACAGAGGGGGATTGGGGTATAATAGAAGGACAGAGGGAGGATTGGGGTATAATAGAAGGACAGAGGGAGGATTGGGGTATAATAGAAGGACAGAGGGTGGATTGGGGTATAATAGAAGGACAGAGGGGGGATTGGGATATAATAGAAGGACAGAGGGGGGATTGGGATATAATAGAAGGACAGAGGGGAGATTGGGATATAATAGAAGGACAGAGGGGGGATTGGGTATAATAGAAGGACAGAGGGGAGGATTGGGGTATAATAGAAGGACAGAGGGAGGATTGGGGTATAATAGAAGGACAGAGGGGGGATTGGGATATAATAGAAGGACAGAGGGGGGATTGGGATATAATAGAAGGACAGAGGGAGGATTGGGGTATAATAGAAGGACAGAGGGATTGGGGTATAATAGAAGGACAGAGGGAGGATTGGGGTATAATAGAAGGACAGAGGGGGATTGGGATATAATAGAAGGACAGAGGGGGGATTGGGGTATAATAGAAGGACAGAGGGGGGATTGGGGTATAATAGAAGGACAGAGGGAGGATTGGGGTATAATAGAAGGACAGAGGGGAGGATTGGGGTATAATAGAAGGACAGAGGGGGGATTGGGGTATAATAGAAGGACAGAGGGAGGATTGGGGTATAATAGAAGGACAGAGGGGAGGATTGGGATATAATAGAAGGACAGAGGGGGGATTGGGGTATAATAGAAGAACAGAGGGGAGGATTGGGGTATAATAGAAGGACAGAGGGGAGGATTGGGGTATAATAGAAGGACAGAGGGGGGATTGGGGTATAATAGAAGGACAGAGGGGGGATTGGGATATAATAGAAGGACAGAGGGGGGATTGGGGTATAATAGAAGGACAGAGGGAGGATTGGGGTATAATAGAAGGACAGAGGGGAGGATTGGGGTATAATAGAAGGACAGAGGGGGGATTGGGGTATAATAGAAGGACAGAGGGGGGATTGGGGTATAATAGAAGGACAGAGGGGGGATTGGGGTATAATAGAAGGACAGAGGGGAGGATTGGGGTATAATAGAAGGACAGAGGGAGGATTGGGGTATAATAGAAGGACAGAGGGGAGGATTGGGGTATAATAGAAGGACAGAGGGGGGATTGGGGTATAATAGAAGGACAGAGGGGGGATTGGGGTATTAATAGAAGGACAGAGGGGGGATTGGGGTATAATAGAAGGACAGAGGGAGGATTGGGGTATAATAGAAGGACAGAGGGGGGATTGGGGTATAATAGAAGGACAGAGGAGGGATTGGGGTATAATAGAAGGACAGAGGGAGGATTGGGGTATAATAGAAGGACAGAGGGGAGGATTGGGATATAATAGAAGGACAGAGGGGGGATTGGGGTATAATAGAAGGACAGAGGGAGGATTGAGGTATAATAGAAGGACAGAGGGGGGATTGGGATATAATAGAAGGACAGAGGGGGGATTGGGGTATAATAGAAGGACAGAGGGAGGATTGGGGTATAATAGAAGGACAGAGGGAGGATTGGGGTATAATAGAAGGACAGAGGGGGGATTGGGGTATAAAAGCAGAGGGGATTGGGGTATAAATAGAAGGACAGAGGGGGGATTGGGGTATAATAGAAGGACAGAGGGGGATTGGGGTATAATATAAGGACAGAGGAGGATTGGGGTATAATAGAAGGACAGAGGGAGGATTGGGGATATAATAGAAGGACAGAGGGAGGATTGGGGATATAATAGAAGGACAGAGGGGGGATTGGGGTATAATGAAAGGACAGAGGGGGATGGGGTATAATAGAAGGACAGAGGGGGATTGGGGTATAATAGAAGGACAGAGGGAGGATTGGGGTATAATAGAAGGACAGAGGGAAGGATTGGGGTATAATAGAAGGACAGAGGAAGGGATTGGGGTATAATAGAAGGACAGAGGGGGGATTGGGGTATAATAGAAGGACAGAGGGGGGATTGGGGTATAATAGAAGGACAGAGGGGAGGATTGGGATATAATAGAAGGACAGAGGGAGGATTGGGGTATAATAGAAGGACAGAGGGAGGATTGGGGTATAATAGAAGGACAGAGGGAAGGATTGGGGTATAATAGAAGGACAGAGGGGAAATTGGGGTATAATAGAAGGACAGAGGGGAGGATTGGGGTATAATAGAAGGACAGAGGGAGGATTGGGGTATAATAGAAGGACAGAGGGAGGATTGGGGTATAATAGAAGGACAGAGGGTGGATTGGGGTATAATAGAAGGACAGAGGGGGGATTGGGGTATAATAGAAGGACAGAGGGGGGATTGGGGTATAATAGAAGGACAGAGGGGAGGATTGGGGTATAATAGAAGGACAGAGGGGAGGATTGGGGTATAATAGAAGGACAGAGGGGGGATTGGGGTATAATAGAAGGACAGAGGGGAAATTGGGGTATAATAGAAGGACAGAGGGGAGGATTGGGGTATAATAGAAGGACAGAGGGAGGATTGGGGTATAATAGAAGGACAGAGGGGGATTGGGTATAATAGAAGGACAGAGGGAGGATTGGGGTAATATAGAAGGACAGAGGGGAGGATTGGGGTATAATAGAAGGACAGAGGGAGGAGAGGGATTGGGGTATAATAGAAGGACAGAGGGGGGATTGGGGTATAATAGAAGGACAGAGGGGAGGATTGGGGTATAATAGAAGGACAGAGGGGGGATTGGGGTATAATAGAAGGACAGAGGGAGGATTGGGGTATAATAGAAGGACAGAGGGAGGATTGGGGTATAATAGAAGGACAGAGGGGGATTGGGATATAATAGAAGGACAGAGGGAGGATTGGGGTATAATAGAAGGACAGAGGGGAGGATTGGGGTATAATAGAAGGACAGAGGGAGGATTGGGGTATAATAGAAGGACAGAGGGGAGGATTGGGGTATAATAGAAGGACAGAGGGAGGATTGGGGTATAATAGAAGGACAGAGGGGGGATTGGGGTATAATAGAAGGACAGAGGGGAGGGATTGGGGTATAATAGAAGGACAGAGGGGGGATTGGGGTATAATAGAAGGACAGAGGGGGATTGGGGTATAATAGAAGGACAGAGGGGAGGATTGGGGGTATAATAGAAGGACAGAGGGAGGATTGGGGTATAATAGAAGGACAGAGGGGGATTGGGGTATAATAGAAGGACAGAGGGAGGATTGGGGTATAATAGAAGGACAGAGGGAGGATTGGGGTATAATAGAAGGACAGAGGGAGGATTGGGGTATAATAGAAGGACAGAGGGGGGATTGGGGTATAATAGAAGGACAGAGGGAGGATTGGGGTATAATAGAAGGACAGAGGGAGGATTGGGGTATAATAGAAGGACAGAGGGAGGATTGGGGTATAATAGAAGGACAGAGGAAGGGATTGGGGTATAATAGAAGGACAGAGGGTGGATTGGGGTATAATAGAAGGACAGAGGGGGGATTGGGGTATAATAGAAGGACAGAGGGGAGGATTGGGATATAATAGAAGGACAGAGGGAGGATTGGGGTATAATAGAAGGACAGAGGGAGGATTGGGGTATAATAGAAGGACAGAGGGTGGATTGGGGTATAATAGAAGGACAGAGGGGGGATTGGGGTATAATAGAAGGACAGAGGGGGGATTGGGGTATAATAGAAGGACAGAGGGGGGATTGGGGTATAATAGAAGGACAGAGGGAGGATTGGGGTATAATAGAAGGACAGAGGGGAGGATTGGGGTATAATAGAAGGACAGAGGGAGGATTGGGGTATAATAGAAGGACAGAGGGGGATTGGGGTATAATAGAAGGACAGAGGGGAGGATTGGGGTATAATAGAAGGACAGAGGGGGGATTGGGGTATAATAGAAGGACAGAGGGAGGATTGGGGTATAATAGAAGGACAGAGGGGAGGATTGGGGTATAATAGAAGGACAGAGGGAGGATTGGGGTATAATAGAAGGACAGAGGGGGGATTGGGGTATAATAGAAGGACAGAGGGAGGATTGGGGTATAATAGAAGGACAGAGGGGGGATTGGGGTATAATAGAAGGACAGAGGGGGGATTGGGGTATAATAGAAGGACAGAGGGAGGGATTGGGGTATAATAGAAGGACAGAGGGAGGATTGGGGTATAATAGAAGGACAGAGGGAGGATTGGGGTATAATAGAAGGACAGAGGGAGGATTGGGGTATAATAGAAGGACAGAGGGGGGATTGGGGTATAATAGAAGGACAGAGGGGGGATTGGGGTATAATAGAAGGACAGAGGGAGGATTGGGGTATAATAGAAGGACAGAGGGGGGATTGGGGTATAATAGAAGGACAGAGGGAGGATTGGGGTATAATAGAAGGACAGAGGGGGGATTGGGGTATAATAGAAGGACAGAGGGGGGATTGGGGTATAATAGAAGGACAGAGGGGGGGATTGGGGTATAATAGAAGGACAGAGGGAGGATTGGGGTATAATAGAAGGACAGAGGGGAGGATTGGGGTATAATAGAAGGACAGAGGGAGGATTGGGGATATAATAGAAGGACAGAGGGGAGGATTGGGATATAATAGAAGGACAGAGGGAGGGATTGGGGTATAATAGAAGGACAGAGGGGGGATTGGGATATAATAGAAGGACAGAGGGGGGATTGGGGTATAATAGAAGGACAGAGGGAGGATTGGGGTATAATAGAAGGACAGAGGGAGGATTGGGGTATAATAGAAGGACAGAGGGAGGATTGGGGTATAATAGAAGGACAGAGGAGGGATTGGGGTATAATAGAAGGACAGAGGGGGGATTGGGGTATAATAGAAGGACAGAGGGGGGATTGGGGTATAATAGAAGGAACAGAGGGGAGGATTGGGGTATAATAGAAGGACAGAGGGAGGATTGGGATATAATAGAAGGACAGAGGGGAGGATTGGGGTATAATAGAAGGACAGAGGGGGGATTGGGGTATAATAGAAGGACAGAGGGGGGATTGGGATATAATAGAAGGACAGAGGGGGGATTGGGGTATAATAGGACGGAGGGAGGATTGGGATATAATAGAAGGACAGAGGGAGGATTGGGGTATAATAGAAGGACAGAGGGAGGATTGGGGTATAATAGAAGGACAGAGGAGGGATTGGGGTATAATAGAAGGACAGAGGGAGGATTGGGGTATAATAGAAGGACAGAGGGGAGGATTGGGGTATAATAGAAGGACAGAGGGGGGATTGGGGTATAATAGAAGGACAGAGGGGAGGATTGGGGTATAATAGAAGGACAGAGGGGGGATTGGGGTATAATAGAAGGACAGAGGGGAGGATTGGGGTATAATAGAAGGACAGAGGGAGGATTGAGGTATAATAGAAGGACAGAGGGGGGATTGGGATATAATAGAAGGACAGAGGGGGGATTGGGGTATAATAGAAGGACAGAGGGAGGATTGGGGTATAATAGAAGGACAGAGGGAGGATTGGGATATAATAGAAGGACAGAGGGGAGGATTGGGATATAATAGAAGGACAGAGGGGGGATTGGGGTATAATAGAAGGACAGAGGGGGGATTGGGGTATAATAGAAGGACAGAGGGGAGGATTGGGATATAATAGAAGGACAGAGGGGGATTGGGGTATAATAGAAGGACAGAGGGAGGATTGGGGTATAATAGAAGGACAGAGGGAGGATTGGGATATAATAGAAGGACAGAGGGGAGGATTGGGATATAATAGAAGGACAGAGGGGGGATTGGGGTATAATAGAAGGACAGAGGGGAGGATTGGGATATAATAGAAGGACAGAGGGGGGATTGGGGTATAATAGAAGGACAGAGGGGAGGATTGGGATATAATAGAAGGACAGAGGGGGGATTGGGGTATAATAGAAGGACAGAGGGGAGGATTGGGGTATAATAGAAGGACAGAGGGAGGATTGAGGTATAATAGAAGGACAGAGGGGGATTGGGATATAATAGAAGGACAGAGGGGGGATTGGGGTATAATAGAAGGACAGAGGGAGGATTGGGGTATAATAGAAGGACAGAGGGAGGATTGGGATATAATAGAAGGACAGAGGGGAGGATTGGGATATAATAGAAGGACAGAGGGGGGATTGGGATATAATAGAAGGACAGAGGGGGGATTGGGGTATAATAGAAGGACAGAGGGAGGATTGGGGTATAATAGAAGGACAGAGGGGGGATTGGGGTATAATAGAAGGACAGAGGGGGATTGTAATATAATAGAAGGACAGAGGAGGGATTGGGGTATAATAGAAGGACAGAGGGGGGGATTGGGGTATAATATAAGGACAGAGGGGAGGATTGGGGTATAATAGAAGGACAGAGGGGGGATTGGGATATAATAGAAGGACAGAGGGGGGATTGGGATATAATAGAAGGACAGAGGGAGGATTGGGGTATAATAGAAGGACAGAGGGGAGGATTGGGGTATAATAGAAGGACAGAGGGAGGATTGGGGTATAATAGAAGGACAGAGGGGGATTGGGGTATAATAGAAGGACAGAGGGAGGATTGGGGTATAATAGAAGGACAGAGGGGGGATTGGGGTATAATAGAAGGACAGAGGGGGGATTGGGGTATAATAGAAGAACAGAGGGGAGGATTGGGGTATAATAGAAGGACAGAGGGAGGATTGGGATATAATAGAAGGACAGAGGGGAGGATTGGGATATAATAGAAGGACAGAGGGGGGATTGGGATATAATAGAAGGACAGAGGGGGGATTGGGGTATAATAGAAGGACAGAGGGAGGATTGGGGTATAATAGAAGGACAGAGGGAGGATTGGGGTATAATAGAAGGACAGAGGGGGGATTGGGGTATAATAGAAGGACAGAGGGGGGATTGGGGTATAATAGAAGGACAGAGGGAGGATTGGGGTATAATAGAAGAACAGAGGGGAGGATTGGGGTATAATAGAAGGACAGAGGGGAGGATTGGGGTATAATAGAAGGACAGAGGGGGGATTGGGGTATAATAGAAGGACAGAGGGGGGATTGGGATATAATAGAAGGACAGAGGGGGGATTGGGGTATAATAGAAGGACAGAGGGAGGATTGGGGTATAATAGAAGGACAGAGGGAGGATTGGGGTATAATAGAAGGACAGAGGAGGGATTGGGGTATAATAGAAGGACAGAGGGAGGATTGGGGTATAATAGAAGGACAGAGGGGAGGATTGGGGTATAATAGAAGGACAGAGGGGGGATTGGGGTATAATAGAAGGACAGAGGGGAGGATTGGGGTATAATAGAAGGACAGAGGGAGGATTGGGGTATAATAGAAGGACAGAGGGAGGATTGGGGTATAATAGAAGGACAGAGGAGGGATTGGGGTATAATAGAAGGACAGAGGGAGGATTGGGGTATAATAGAAGGACAGAGGGGAGGATTGGGGTATAATAGAAGGACAGAGGGGGGATTGGGGTATAATAGAAGGACAGAGGGGAGGATTGGGGTATAATAGAAGGACAGAGGGGGGATTGGGGTATAATAGAAGGACAGAGGGGAGGATTGGGGTATAATAGAAGGACAGAGGGAGGATTGAGGTATAATAGAAGGACAGAGGGGGGATTGGGATATAATAGAAGGACAGAGGGGGGATTGGGGTATAATAGAAGGACAGAGGGAGGATTGGGGTATAATAGAAGGACAGAGGGAGGATTGGGATATAATAGAAGGACAGAGGGGAGGATTGGGATATAATAGAAGGACAGAGGGGGGATTGGGGTATAATAGAAGGACAGAGGGGGATTGGGATATAATAGAAGGACAGAGGAGGGATTGGGGTATAATAGAAGGACAGAGGGGGGGATTGGGGTATAATATAAGGACAGAGGGGAGGATTGGGGTATAATAGAAGGACAGAGGGGGGATTGGGATATAATAGAAGGACAGAGGGGGGATTGGGGTATAATAGAAGGACAGAGGGGAGGATTGGGATATAATAGAAGGACAGAGGGGGGATTGGGGTATAATAGAAGGACAGAGGGGAGGATTGGGATATAATAGAAGGACAGAGGGGGGATTGGGGTATAATAGAAGGACAGAGGGGAGGATTGGGGTATAATAGAAGGACAGAGGGAGGATTGAGGGTATAATAGAAGGACAGAGGGGGGATTGGGATATAATAGAAGGACAGAGGGGGGATTGGGGTATAATAGAAGGACAGAGGGAGGATTGGGGTATAATAGAAGGACAGAGGGAGGATTGGGATATAATAGAAGGACAGAGGGGAGGATTGGGATATAATAGAAGGACAGAGGGGGGATTGGGGTATAATAGAAGGACAGAGGGGGGATTGTAATATAATAGAAGGACAGAGGAGGGATTGGGGTATAATAGAAGGACAGAGGGGGGGATTGGGGTATAATATAAGGACAGAGGGGAGGATTGGGGTATAATAGAAGGACAGAGGGGGGATTGGGATATAATAGAAGGACAGAGGGGGGATTGGGATATAATAGAAGGACAGAGGGAGGATTGGGGTATAATAGAAGGACAGAGGGGAGGATTGGGGTATAATAGAAGGACAGAGGGAGGATTGGGGTATAATAGAAGGACAGAGGGGGATTGGGGTATAATAGAAGGACAGAGGGAGGATTGGGGTATAATAGAAGGACAGAGGGGGGATTGGGGTATAATAGAAGGACAGAGGGGGGATTGGGGTATAATAGAAGAACAGAGGGGAGGATTGGGGTATAATAGAAGGACAGAGGGAGGATTGGGATATAATAGAAGGACAGAGGGGAGGATTGGGATATAATAGAAGGACAGAGGGGGGATTGGGATATAATAGAAGGACAGAGGGGGGATTGGGGTATAATAGAAGGACAGAGGGAGGATTGGGGTATAATAGAAGGACAGAGGGAGGATTGGGGTATAATAGAAGGACAGAGGGGGGATTGGGGTATAATAGAAGGACAGAGGGGGGATTGGGGTATAATAGAAGGACAGAGGGAGGATTGGGGTATAATAGAAGAACAGAGGGGAGGATTGGGGTATAATAGAAGGACAGAGGGGAGGATTGGGGTATAATAGAAGGACAGAGGGGGGATTGGGGTATAATAGAAGGACAGAGGGGGGATTGGGATATAATAGAAGGACAGAGGGGGGATTGGGGTATAATAGAAGGACAGAGGGAGGATTGGGGTATAATAGAAGGACAGAGGGAGGATTGGGGTATAATAGAAGGACAGAGGAGGGATTGGGGTATAATAGAAGGACAGAGGGAGGATTGGGGTATAATAGAAGGACAGAGGGGAGGATTGGGGTATAATAGAAGGACAGAGGGGGGATTGGGGTATAATAGAAGGACAGAGGGGAGGATTGGGGTATAATAGAAGGACAGAGGGGGGATTGGGGTATAATAGAAGGACAGAGGAGGGATTGGGGTATAATAGAAGGACAGAGGGAGGATTGGGGTATAATAGAAGGACAGAGGGGAGGATTGGGATATAATAGAAGGACAGAGGGGGGATTGGGGTATAATAGAAGGACAGAGGGAGGATTGGGGTATAATAGAAGGACAGAGGGGGGATTAGGGTATAATAGAAGGACAGAGGGGGGATTGGGGTATAATAGAAGGACAGAGGGGGGATTGGGGTATAATAGAAGGACAGAGGGGGGATTGGGATATAATAGAAGGACAGAGGGGGGATTGGGGTATAATAGAAGGACAGAGGGAGGATTGGGGTATAATAGAAGGACAGAGGGGGGGATTGGGGTATAATATAAGGACAGAGGGGAGGATTGGGGTATAATAGAAGGACAGAGGGGAGGATTGGGGTATAATAGAAGGACAGAGGGGGGATTAGGGTATAATAGAAGGACAGAGGGGGGATTGGGGTATAATAGAAGGACAGAGGGGGGATTGGGGTATAATAGAAGGACAGAGGGGGGATTGGGATATAATAGAAGGACAGAGGGGGGATTGGGGTATAATAGAAGGACAGAGGGAGGATTGGGGTATAATAGAAGGACAGAGGGGGGGATTGGGGTATAATATAAGGACAGAGGGGAGGATTGGGGTATAATAGAAGGACAGAGGGGAGGATTGGGATATAATAGAAGGACAGAGGGGGGATTGGGGTATAATAGAAGGACAGAGGGGAGGATTGGGGTATAATAGAAGGACAGAGGGGGGATTAGGGTATAATAGAAGGACAGAGGGGGGATTGGGGTATAATAGAAGGACAGAGGGGGGATTGGGGTATAATAGAAGGACAGAGGGGGGATTGGGATATAATAGAAGGACAGAGGGGGGATTGGGGTATAATAGAAGGACAGAGGGAGGATTGGGGTATAATAGAAGGACAGAGGGGGGGATTGGGGTATAATATAAGGACAGAGGGGAGGATTGGGGTATAATAGAAGGACAGAGGGGAGGATTGGGATATAATAGAAGGACAGAGGGGGGATTGGGGTATAATAGAAGGACAGAGGGAGGATTGGGGTATAATAGAAGGACAGAGGGGGGATTGGGATATAATAGAAGGACAGAGGGGGGATTGGGGTATAATAGAAGGACAGAGGGGAGATTGGGGTATAATAGAAGGACAGAGGGGAGATTGGGGTATAATAGAAGGACAGAGGGGGATTGGGGTATAATAGAAGGACAGAGGGGAGGATTGGGGTATAATAGAAGGACAGAGGGGGGGTATTGGGATATAATAGAAGGACAGAGGGAGGATTGGGGTATAATAGAAGGACAGAGGGGGGATTGGGGTATAATAGAAGGACAGAGGGAGGATTGGGGTATAATAGAAGGACAGAGGGGGGATTGGGGTATAATAGAAGGACAGAGGGAGGATTGGGGTATAATAGAAGGACAGAGGGAGGATTGGGGTATAATAGAAGGACAGAGGAAGGATTGGGGTATAATAGAAGGACAGAGGGGGATTGGGGTATAATAGAAGGACAGAGGGGGATTGGGGTATAATAGAAGGACAGAGGGGGGATTGGGGTATAATAGAAGGACAGAGGGGAGAATTGGGATATAATAGAAGGACAGAGGGAGGATTGGGGTATAATAGAAGGACAGAGGGAGGATTGGGGTATAATAGAAGGACAGAGGGAGGATTGGGGTATAATAGAAGGACAGAGGAAGGATTGGGGTATAATAGAAGGACAGAGGGAAATTGGGGTATAATAGAAGGACAGAGGGGAGGATTGGGGTATAATAGAAGGACAGAGGGGAGGATTGGGGTATAATAGAAGGACAGAGGGAGGATTGGGGTATAATAGAAGGACAGAGGGAGGATTGGGGTATAATAGAAGGACAGAGGGGGGATTGGGGTATAATAGAAGGACAGAGGGTGGATTGGGATATAATAGAAGGACAGAGGGAGGATTGGGGTATAATAGAAGGACAGAGGGAGGATTGGGGTATAATAGAAGGACAGAGGAAGGATTGGGGTATAATAGAAGGACAGAGGGGAGGATTGGGGTATAATAGAAGGACAGAGGGAGGATTGGGGTAATATAGAAGGACAGAGGGGAGGATTGGGGTATAATAGAAGGACAGAGGGAGGATTGGGGTATAATAGAAGGACAGAGGGGGGATTGGGGTATAATAGAAGGACAGAGGGGAGGATTGGGGTATAATAGAAGGACAGAGGGGGGATTGGGGTATAATAGAAGGACAGAGGGAGGATTGGGGTATAATAGAAGGACAGAGGGTGGATTGGGGTATAATAGAAGGACAGAGGGGGGATTGGGATATAATAGAAGGACAGAGGGAGGATTGGGGTATAATAGAAGGACAGAGGGAGGATTGGGGTATAATAGAAGGACAGAGGGAGGATTGGGGTAATATAGAAGGACAGAGGGGAGGATTGGGGTATAATAGAAGGACAGAGGGAGGATTGGGGTATAATAGAAGGACAGAGGGGGGATTGGGGTATAATAGAAGGACAGAGGGGAGGATTGGGGTATAATAGAAGGACAGAGGGGGGATTGGGGTATAATAGAAGGACAGAGGGGGGATTGGGGTATAATAGAAGGACAGAGGGGGGATTGGGGTATAATAGAAGGACAGAGGGAGGATTGGGATATAATAGAAGGACAGAGGGGGGATTGGGGTATAATAGAAGGACAGAGGGGGGATTGGGGTATAATAGAAGGACAGAGGGGAGGATTGGGGTATAATAGAAGGACAGAGGGGAGGATTGGGGTATAATAGAAGGACAGAGGGGAGGATTGGGGTATAATAGAAGGACAGAGGGAGGATTGGGGTATAATAGAAGGACAGAGGGTGGATTGGGGTATAATAGAAGGACAGAGGGGGGATTGGGATATAATAGAAGGACAGAGGGAGGATTGGGGTATAATAGAAGGACAGAGGGAGGATTGGGGTATAATAGAAGGACAGAGGGAGGATTGGGGTAATATAGAAGGACATAGGGGAGGATTGGGGTATAATAGAAGGACAGAGGGTGGATTGGGGTATAATAGAAGGACAGAGGGGGGATTGGGATATAATAGAAGGACAGAGGGAGGATTGGGGTATAATAGAAGGACAGAGGGAGGATTGGGGTATAATAGAAGGACAGAGGGAGGATTGGGGTATAATAGAAGGACAGAGGAGGGATTGGGGTATAATAGAAGGACAGAGGGGGGATTGGGGTATAATAGAAGGACAGAGGGAGGATTGGGGTATAATAGAAGGACAGAGGGGGGATTGGGGTATAATAGAAGGACAGAGGGGAGGATTGGGGTATAATAGAAGGACAGAGGGGGGATTGGGGTATAATAGAAGGACAGAGGGGGGATTGGGGTATAATAGAAGGACAGAGGGGGGATTGGGGTATAATAGAAGGACAGAGGGGAGGATTGGGGTATAATAGAAGGACAGAGGGGGGATTGGGGTATAATAGAAGGACAGAGGGAGGATTGGGGTATAATAGAAGGACAGAGGGGGGATTGGGGTATAATAGAAGGACAGAGGGGGGATTGGGGTATAATAGAAGGACAGAGGGGGGATTGGGGTATAATAGAAGGACAGAGGGGGATTGGGGTATAATAGAAGGACAGAGGGGGGATTGGGGTATAATAGAAGGACAGAGGGGGGATTGGGGTATAATAGAAGGACAGAGGGGGGATTGGGGTATAATAGAAGGACAGAGGGGGGATTGGGGTATAATGATAGTTTGGTGACAATCCTTCCATAATCTGTCAGGAATCGATCACTTTTTGTCGTTATCTCTGCGATTTTCTGAATTTTATTGATAACCCTCCAAATAATTGTTTTCTTCCCCAATTCTCGGAAATTTGTGGAGCCCCCCCAAGCCGTCTCCTGGCGGCCCCCGGGAGCGCGGACCCTGTAAAGGGGGATTGGGTGATGGCGGTGAAGAGGAAATGAGAAGATTTTATGGGGAACATTCGATGTCAGAGTCAGACGTGGGATATTAATGGAAACACATGGAATGTCTATCTGGAGATGATTGGAATTCTCGCCGTCGCCGGGCCGTTGAAGTGTTGGAAATGAAGACTCAGTGATTGTGTCTGTTGAGTCACTTTGAATTCTGCTATCCAATGGCTGTCAATGGGGTGCAGGGATTGGGTACTGGGCACCCCATATAAATCTCCACCCATATCAACTTCCAATAGGGTTCCTGGACAGGAATGACATTTACATTTGCTGGTCAGGAGGGGGCACTCCGAACAACATACCTGTGGACGGTCACCTCCAGGTACTCACAAACAAATGAGGGGCGTACATGACTATACACACAGAAGGGTGAGGGGGGTATATGACTATACACACAGACAGATGAGGGGGTACATGACTATACACACAGACAGGTGATGGGGTAAATGACTATACACAGAGACAGGTGAGGGGGGTACATGACTATACACACAGACAGGTGAGGGGGGGGGTACATGACTATACACAGAGACAGGTGAGGGGGGGTACATGACTATAAACACAGACAGGTGAGGGGGGTACATGACTATACACACAGACAGATGAGGGGGGATAGATGACTATACTCACAGACAGATGAGGGGGTACATGACTATACACACAGACAGATGAGGGGGGATAGATGACTATACACACAGACAGGTGAGGGGGGTATATGACTATACACACAGACAGGTGAGGGGGGTAAATGACTATACACACAGACAGGTGAGGGGGGTACATGACTATACACACAGACAGGTGAGGGGGGGGACATGACTATACACACAGACAGGTGAGGGGGGGTACATGACTGTACACACAGACAGGTGAGGGGGGTACATGACTATACACAAACACAGGTGAGGGGGGTACATGACTATACACACAGACAGGTGAGGGGGGGTACATGACTATACACACAGACAGGTGATGGAGGAACATGACTATACTCAAAGACAGATGAGGGGGGTACATGACTATACTCACAGACAGATGAGGGGGGTACATGACTATACACAGAGACAGGTGAAGGGGTACATGACTATACACACAGACAGGTGAGGGGGGTACATGACTATACACACAGACAGGTGAGGGGGTACATGACTATACACACAGACAGGTGAGGGGGGTACATGACTATACACACAGACAGGTGAGGGGGGTACATGACTATACACACAGACAGGTGAGGGGGGTATGTGACTATACACACAGACAGGTGAGGGGGGTACATTACTATACACAGAGACAGGTGAGGGGGGTACATGACTGTACACACAGACAGGTGAGGGAGAAACATGACTGTACTCAAAGACAGATGAGGGGGGTACATGACTATACACAAACACAGGTGAGGGGGGTACATGACTATACACACAGACAGGTGAGGGGGTACATGACTATACACACAGACAGGTGAGGGAGGAACATGACTATACTCAAAGACAGATGAGGGGGGTACATGACTATACACACAGACAGGTGAGGGGGTACATGACTATACACACAGACATGTGAGGGGGTACATGACTATACACACATACAGGTGAGGGGGGTATATGACTATACACACAGACAGGTGAGGGGGTACATGACTATACACACAGACAGGTGAGGGGGGTACATGACTATACACACATACAGGTGAGGGGGGTACATGACTATACACACAGACAGGTGAGGGGGGTACAGGACTATACACACAGACAGGTGAGGGGGGGTACATGACTATACACACAGACAGGTGAGGGGGTTACATGACTGTACACACAGACAGGTGAGGGGGGTACATGACTATACACACAGACAGATGAGGGGGATACATGACTATACACACAGACAGGTGAGGGGGGTACATGACTATACACACAGACAGGTGAGGGGGTACATGACTATACACCCAGACAGGTGAGGGGGGTACATGACTGTACACACAGACAGGTGAGGGGGTACATGACTATACACACAGACAGGTGAGTGGGTACATGACTATACACACATACAGGTGAGGGGGGTACATGACTATACACACAGACAGGTGAGGGGGGGTACAGGACTATACACACATACAGGTGAGGGGGGTACATGACTATACACACAGACAGGTGAGGGGGGGTACAGGACTATACACACAGACAGTTGAGGGGGGGTACATGACTATACACACAGACAGGTGAGAGGGTTACATGACTGTACACACAGACAGGTGAGGGGGGTACATGACTATACACACAGACAGGTGAGGGGGTACATGACTATACACCCAGACAGGTGAGGGGGGTACATGACTGTACACACAGACAGGTGAGGGGGTACATGACTATACACACAGACAGGTGAGGGAGGAAAATGACTATACTCAAAGACAGATGAGGGGGGTACATGACTATACACACAGACATGTGAGGGGGTACATGACTTTACACACAGACATGTGAGGGGGTACATGACTTTACACACAGACATGTGAGGGGGGTACATGACTATACACACAGACAGGTGAGGGGGTACATGACTATACACAGAGACAGGTGAGGGGGTACATGAGTATACACACAGACAGGTGAGGGGGGTACATGACTATACACACAGACAGGTGAGGGGGGGTACATGACTATACACACAGACAGGTGAGGGGGTACATGACTATACACACAGACAGGTGAGGGAGGAACATGACTATACTCAAAGACAGATGAGGGGGGTACATGACTATACACAAACACAGGTGAGGGGGGTACATGACTATACACACAGACAGGTGAGGGGGGTACATGACTATACACACAGACAGGTGAGGGGGTACATAACTATACACACAGACAGGTGAGGGAGGAACATGACTATACTCAAAGACAGATGAGGGGGGTACATGACTATACACACAGACAGGTGAGTGGGTACATGACTGTACACACACACAGGTGAGGGGGTACATGACTATACACACAGACATGTGAGGGGGTACATGACTATACACACAGACATGTGAGGGGGTACATGACTATACACAAAGACAGGTGAGGGGGTACATGACTATACACACAGACAGGTGAGGGGGTACATGACTATACACACAGACAGGTGAGGGGGGTACATGACTATACACACAGACAGGTGAGGGGGGTATATGACTATACACACAGACAGGTGAGGGGGTACATGACTATACACACAGACAGGTGAGGGGGGTACATGACTATACACACATACAGGTGAGGGGGTACATGACTATACACACAGACAGGTGAGGGGGGTACATGACTGTACACACAGACAGGTGAGGGGGGTACATGACTATACACACAGACAGGTGAGGGGGATACATGACTATACACACAAACATGTGAGGGGGTACAGGACTATACACACAGACAGGTGAGGGGGTACATGGCTATACACCCAGACAGGTGAGGGGGGTACATGACTGTACACACAGACAGGTGAGGGGGTACATGACTATACACAGAGACAGGTGAGGGGGGTACATGACTATACACACAGACAGGTGAGGGGGTACATGACTATACACAGAGACAGGTGAGGGGGTACATGAGTATACACACAGACAGGTGAGGGGGGTACATGACTATACACACAGACAGGTGAGGGGGGGTACATGACTATACACACAGACAGGTGAGGGGGTACATGACTATACACACAGACAGGTGAGGGAGGAACATGACTATACTCAAAGACAGATGAGGGGGGTACATGACTATACACAAACACAGGTGAGGGGGGTACATGACTATACACACAGACAGGTGAGGGGGGTACATGACTATACACACAGACAGGTGAGGGGGTACATAACTATACACACAGACAGGTGAGGGAGGAACATGACTATACTCAAAGACAGATGAGGGGGGTACATGACTATACACAAACACAGGTGGGGGGGTACATGACAATACACACACACACAGGTGAGGGGGTACATGACTATACACACAGACATGTGAGGGGGTACATGACTATACACACAGACATGTGAGGGGGTACATGACTATACACAAAGACAGGTGAGGGGGTACATGACTATACACACAGACAGGTGAGGGGGTACATGACTATACTCACAGACAGATGAGGGGGGTACATGACTATACACAGAGACAGGTGAAGGGGTACATGACTATACACACAGACAGGTGAGGGGGGTACATGACTATACACACAGACAGGTGAGGGGGGTACATGACTATACACACACAGACAGGTGAGGGGGGTACATGACTATACACACAGACAGGTGAGGGGGGTACATGACTATACACACAGACAGGTGAGGGGGTACATGACTATACACACAGACAGGTAAGGGGGGTACATGACTATACACACAGACAAGTGAGGGGGGTATATGACTATACACACAGACAGGTGAGGGGGTACATGACTATACACACAGACAGGTGAGGGGGGTACATGACTATACACACAGACAGGTGAGGGGGGTACATGACTATACACAAAGACAGGTGAGGGGGTACAGGACTGTACACACAGACAGGTGAGGGGGGGTACATGACTATACACACAGACAGGTGAGGGGGGTACATGACTGTACACACAGACAGGTGAGGGGGGTACATGACTATACACACAGACAGGTGAGGGGGGTACATGACTATACACACAGACAGGTGAGGGGGGTACATGACTATACACAAAGACAGGTGAGGGGGTACAGGACTGTACACACAGACAGGTGAGGGGGGGTACATGACTATACACACACACAGGTGAGGGGGTACATGACTATACTCACAGACAGATGAGGGGGGTACATGACTATACACAGAGAGGTGAAGGGGGTACATGACTATACACACAGACAGGTGAGGGGGGTACATGACTATACACACAGACAGGTGAGGGGGGTACATGACTGTACACACAGACAGGTGAGGGGTACATGACTATACACACAGACAGGTGAGGGGGTACATGACTATACACACAGACAGGTGAGAGGGGTACATGACTATACACACAGACAGGTGAGAGGGGTACATGACTATACACACAGACAGGTGAGGGGGGTACATGACTTTACACACAGACAGGTGAGGGGAGGGTACATGATTACACACACAGACAGGTGAGGGGGGTACATGACTATACACACAGACAGGTGAGGGGGGTACATGACTATACACACAGACAGGTGAGAGGGGTACATGACTATACACACAGACAGGTGAGGGGGGTACATGACTATACACACAGACAGGTGAGGGGGGTACATGACTGTACACACAGACAGGTGAGGGGGTACATGACTATACACACAGACAGGTGAGGGGGTACATGACTATACACACAGACAGGTGAGAGGGGTACATGACTATACACACAGACAGGTGAGAGGGGTACATGACTATACACACAGACAGGTGAGGGGGGTACATGACTTTACACACAGACAGGTGAGGGGAGGGTACATGATTACACACACAGACAGGTGAGGGGGGTACATGACTATACACACAGACAGGTGAGGGGGGTACATGACTATACACACAGACAGGTGAGAGGGGTACATGACTATACACACAGACAGGTGAGAGGGGTACATGACTATACACACAGACAGGTGAGAGGGGTACATGACTATACACACAGACAGGTGAGGGGGGTACATGACTTTACACACAGACAGGTGAGGGGAGGGTACATGATTACACACACAGACAGGTGAGGGGGGTACATGACTATACACACAGACATGTGAGGGGGTACATGACTATACACACAGACAGGTGAGTGGGGTACATGACTATACACACAGACAGGTGAGGGGGTACATGACTATACACACAGACAGGTGAGGGGGTACATGACTATACACACAGACAGGTGAGGGGGTACATGACTATACACACAGACAAGTGAGGGGGTACATGATTACACACAAGACAGATGAGGGGGGATAGATGACTATACTCACAGACAGGTGAGGGGGGTACATGACTATACACACAGACAGGTGAGGGGGGTACAGGACTATACACACAGACAGGTGAGGGGGGTACATGACTATACACTCAGACATGTGAGGGGGTACATGACTATACACACAGACAGATGAGGGGGGTACATGACTATACACACAGACATGTGAGGGGGTACATGACTATACACTCAGACATGTGAGGGGGTACATGACTATACACACAGACAGGTGAGGGGGTACATGACTGTACACACAGACAGGTGAGAGGGGTACATGACTATACACACAGACAGATGAGGGGGTACATGACTATACACACAGACAGATGAGGGGGGTACATGACTATACACACAGACAGGTGAGGGGGGTACATGACTATACACAGAGACAGGTGAGGGGGGTACATGACTATACACACAGACAAGTGAGGGGGGTACATGACTGTACACACAGACAGGTGAGAGGGGTACATGACTATACACACAGACAGATGAGAGGGTACATGACTATACACACAGACAGGTGAGGGGGGTACATGACTATACACACAGACAGGTGAGGGGGGTACAGGACTATACACACAGACAGGTGAGGGGGGTACATGACTATACACAGAGACAGGTGAGGGGGGTACATGACTATACACACAGACAGGTGAGGGGGTACATGACTATACACACAGACAGGTGAGGGGGCTACATGACTGTACACACAGACAGGTGAGGGGGTACATGACTATACACACAGACAGGTGAGGGGGGTACATGACTGTACACACAGACAGGTGAGAGGGGTACATGACTATACACACAGACAGGTGAGGGGGATACATGACTATACACACAGACAGGTGAGGGGAGGGTACATGATTACACACACAGACAGGTGAGGGGGTACATGACTATACACACAGACAGGTGAGGGGGGTACATGACTATACACACAGACATGTGAGGGGGTACATGACTATACACACAGACAGGTGAGGGGGGTACATGACTAAACACACAGACAGGTGAGGGGGGTACATGACTATACACACAGACAGATGAGGGGGGTACATGACTATACACACAGACAGGTGAGGGGGGTAAATGACTATACACACAGACAGGTGAGGGGGGTACATGACTGTACACACAGACATGTGAGAGGGGTACATGACTATACACACAGACAGGTGAGGGGGGTACATGACTATACACACAGACAGGTGAGGGGGGTACATGACTAAACACACAGACAGGTGAGGGGGGTACATGACTATACACACAGACAGATGAGGGGGGTACATGACTATACACACAGACAGGTGAGGGGGGTACATGACTAAACACACAGACAGGTGAGGGGGGTACATGACTATACACACAGACAGATGAGGGGGGTACATGACTATACACACAGACAGGTGAGGGGGGTAAATGACTATACACACAGACAGGTGAGGGGGGTACATGACTGTACACACAGACATGTGAGAGGGGTACATGACTATACACACAGACATGTGAGGGGGTACATGACTATACACACAGACAGATGAGGGGGGTACATGACTATACACACAGACAGGTGAGGGGGGTACATGACTAAACACACAGACAGATGAGGGGGGTACATGACTATACACACAGACAGGTGAGGGGGGTACATGACTAAACACACAGACAGGTGAGGGGGGTACATGACTATACACACAGACAGATGAGGGGGGTACATGACTATACACACAGACAGGTGAGGGGGGTAAATGACTATACACACAGACAGGTGAGGGGGGTACATGACTGTACACACAGACATGTGAGAGGGGTACATGACTATACACACAGACAGGTGAGGGGGGTACATGACTATACACACAGACAGGTGAGGGGGGTACATGACTAAACACACAGACAGGTGAGGGGGGTACATGACTATACACACAGACAGATGAGGGGGGTACATGACTATACACACAGACAGGTGAGGGGGGTACATGACTAAACACACAGACAGGTGAGGGGGGTACATGACTATACACACAGACAGATGAGGGGGGTACATGACTATACACACAGACAGGTGAGGGGGGTAAATGACTATACACACAGACAGGTGAGGGGGGTACATGACTGTACACACAGACATGTGAGAGGGGTACATGACTATACACACAGACATGTGAGGGGGTACATGACTATACACACAGACAGATGAGGGGGGTACATGACTATACACACAGACAGGTGAGGGGGGTACATGACTAAACACACAGACAGATGAGGGGGGTACATGACTATACACACAGACAGGTGAGGGGGGTACATGACTAAACACACAGACAGGTGAGGGGGGTACATGACTATACACACAGACAGATGAGGGGGGTACATGACTATACACACAGACAGGTGAGGGGGGTAAATGACTATACACACAGACAGGTGAGGGGGGTACATGACTGTACACACAGACATGTGAGAGGGGTACATGACTATACACACAGACAGGTGAGGGGGGTACATGACTATACACACAGACAGGTCGGGGGGCTTTCGGTGACTTACCTCTGTGGCGGGACGCTGGCAGTGGTCGGGGGTTGGGACGCGCTGAGCTCTCCGATAACTGTTGGGGAAAAGCAGAAGTGAGATGTTTGTTGAGATTTGGGGAATTAATCGGATTGTACAGACCAAGCAGTTCTGACATTTCACAATCTCGATCTTCTTCCTCTTCCCGGAATCCCCCGATGAGGAAATGAAGATATTTATAAAACGGCTGAATTAAAGGGCCCCGACCTGCACCCCCCTCCCCCACATTCAGTGAGATGAAGTTCTGTCTCTGGAGGGAAGACATTTTCCTGCACACCACAGACTTCCTGTCCACCATTCCCACCAAATCACTCAGGAGGGGGAAATATAAATCTGCTGCACACATCATCTTTGGGGGGGGGGGGCTCATTGTGAACCCCCCTCCCCCACACTGACCAATTTCAGAGAGACGACATGATTACTCCGATCTCCGGGAATACTCTCATCTCCGGGAATATTCTCATCTCCGGGAATATTCTCATCTCCGGGAATATTCTCATCTCCGGGAATATTCTCATCTCCGGGAATACTCTCATCTCCGGGAATATTCTCATCTCCGGGAATATTCTCATCTCCGGGAATACTCTCATCTCCGGGAATATTCTCATCTCCGGGAATATTCTCATCTCCGGGAATATTCTCATCTCCGGGAATATTCTCATCTCCGGGAATACTCTCATCTCCGGGAATATTCTCATCTCCGGGAATATTCTCATCTCCGGGAATACTATCATCTCCGGGAATATTCTCATCTCCGGGAATACTCTCATCTCCGGGAATACTATCATCTCCGGGAATATTCTCATCTCCGGGAATACTCTCATCTCCGGGAATACTATCATCTCCGGGAATATTCTCATCTCCGGGAATACTCTCATCTCCGGGAATACTATCATCTCCGGGAATATTCTCATCTCCGGGAATATTCTCATCTCCGGGAATATTCTCATCTCCGGGAATATTCTCATCTCCGGGAATACTCTCATCTCCGGGAATATTCTCATCTCCGGGAATATTCTCATCTCCGGGAATACTCTCATCTCCGGGAATACTATCATCTCCGGGAATACTATCATCTCCGGGAATACTCTCATCTCCGGGAACATTCTCATCTCCGGGAACATTCTCATCTCCGGGAATACTCTTATCTCCGGGAATACTCTCATCTCCGGGAATATTCTCATCTCCGGGAATATTCTCATCTCCGGGAACATTCTCATCTCCGGGAATATTCTCATCTCCGGGAATACTCTCATCTCCGGGAATATTCTCATCTCCGGGAATACTCTCATCTCCGGGAATATTCTCATCTCCGGGAATATTCTCATCTCCGGGAACATTCTCATCTCCGGGAATATTCTCATCTCCGGGAATACTCTCATCTCCGGGAATATTCTCATCTCCGGGAATATTCTCATCTCCGGGAATATTCTCATCTCCGGGAATATTCTCATCTCCGGGAATACTCTCATCTCCGGGAATACTCTCATCTCCGGGAATATTCTCATCTCCGGGAACATTCTCATCTCCGGGAATACTCTCATCTCCGGGAATATTCTCATCTCCGGGAATATTCTCATCTCCGGGAATACTCTCATCTCCGGGAATATTCTCATCTCCGGGAATACTCTCATCTCCGGGAATATTCTCATCTCCGGGAATATTCTCATCTCCGGGAATATTCTCATCTCCGGGAATACTCTCATCTCCGGGAATATTCTCATCTCCGGGAATACTCTCATCTCCGGGAATATTCTCATCTCCGGGAATACTCTCATCTCCGGGAATACTCTCATCTCCGGGAATATTCTCATCTCCGGGAATACTCTCATCTCCGGGAATATTCTCATCTCCGGGAATATTCTCATCTCCGGGAATATTCTCATCTCCGTGAATACTATCATCTCCGGGAATACTCTCATCTCCGGGAATACTCTCATCTCCGGGAATATTCTCATCTCCGGGAATATTCTCATCTCCGTGAATACTATCATCTCCGGGAATACTCTCATCTCCGGGAATACTCTCATCTCCGGGAATATTCTCATCTCCGGGAATACTCTCATCTCCGGGAATACTCTCATCTCCGGGAATATTCTCATCTCCGGGAATACTCTCATCTCCGGGAATATTCTCATTTCCGGGAGTACTCTCATCTCCGGGAATATTCTCATCTCCGGGAATACTCTCATCTCCGGGAATATTCTCATTTCCGGGAGTACTCTCATCTCCGGGGATATTCTCATCTTCGGGAATACTCCGATCTCCGGAAATACTCTCATCTCCGGGAATACTCTCATCTCCTGAAGTACTCCTATCTCCGGGAATACTCTCATCTCCGGAAATGCTCTGATCTCCGGGAATACTCTCATCAACGGGAATACTCTCATCTCCGGGAATAGTCTAATCTCTGGGAAGATTCTAATCTCCGGGAATACTCTCATCTCCGGGAATACTCTAATCTCCAGGAATACTCTCATCTCTGGGAATACTTCGATCTCTGGGAATACTCTCATCTCTGGGAATACTCTCATCTCCGGCAATACTCTCATCTCCGGGAATACTCCTATCTCTGGGAATACTCTCATCTCCAGGAATATTCTGATCTCCAGGAACACTCCTATCCCTGGGAATTCTCCTATCTCCGGGAATACTCTCATCTCTGGGAATTCTCCTATCTCCGGGAATACTCTCATCTCTGGGAATACTCTTATCTCTGGGAATACTCTCATCTCCAGGAATACTCCTATCTCTGGGAATACTTTTATCTCCGGGAATACTCTCATCTCCGGGAATATTCTCATCTCCGGGATTACTCTCATCTCCGGGAATATTCTCATCTCTGGGAATATTCTCATCTCCGGGAATACTCTCATCTCCGGGAATACTCTCATCTCCGGGAATATTCTCATCTCCGGGAATATTCTCATCTCCGGGAATATTCTCATCTCCGGGAATCCTCTCATCTCCGGGAATATTCTCATCTCCGGGAATACTCTCATCTCCGGGAATATTCTCATCTCCGGGAATACTCTCATCTCCGGGAATACTCTCATCTCCGGGAATACTCTCATCTCCGGGAATATTCTCATCTCCGGGAATACACTCATCTCCGGGAATATTCTCATCTCCGGGAATATTCTCATCTCCGGGAATATTCTCATCTCCGGGAATACTCTCATCTCCGGGAATATTCTCATCTCCGGGAATATTCTCATCTCCGGGAATACTCTCATCTCCGGGAATATTCTCATCTCCGGGAATACTCTCATCTCCGGGAATATTCTCATCTCCGGGAATATTCTCATCTCCGGGAATATTCTCATCTCCGGGAATACTCTCATCTCCGGGAATATTCTCATCTCCGGGAATACTCTCATCTCCGGGAATATTCTCATCTCCGGGAATACTCTCATCTCCGGGAATACTCTCATCTCCGGGAATATTCTCATCTCCGGGAATACTCTCATCTCCGGGAATATTCTCATCTCCGGGAATATTCTCATCTCCGGGAATATTCTCATCTCCGTGAATACTATCATCTCCGGGAATACTCTCATCTCCGGGAATACTCTCATCTCCGGGAATATTCTCATCTCCGGGAATATTCTCATCTCCGTGAATACTATCATCTCCGGGAATACTCTCATCTCCGGGAATACTCTCATCTCCGGGAATATTCTCATCTCCGGGAATACTCTCATCTCCGGGAATACTCTCATCTCCGGGAATATTCTCATCTCCGGGAATACTCTCATCTCCGGGAATATTCTCATTTCCGGGAGTACTCTCATCTCCGGGAATATTCTCATCTCCGGGAATACTCTCATCTCCGGGAATATTCTCATTTCCGGGAGTACTCTCATCTCCGGGGATATTCTCATCTTCGGGAATACTCCGATCTCCGGAAATACTCTCATCTCCGGGAATACTCTCATCTCCTGAAGTACTCCTATCTCCGGGAATACTCTCATCTCCGGAAATGCTCTGATCTCCGGGAATACTCTCATCAACGGGAATACTCTCATCTCCGGGAATAGTCTAATCTCTGGGAAGATTCTAATCTCCGGGAATACTCTCATCTCCGGGAATACTCTAATCTCCAGGAATACTCTCATCTCTGGGAATACTTCGATCTCTGGGAATACTCTCATCTCTGGGAATACTCTCATCTCCGGCAATACTCTCATCTCCGGGAATACTCCTATCTCTGGGAATACTCTCATCTCCAGGAATATTCTGATCTCCAGGAACACTCCTATCCCTGGGAATTCTCCTATCTCCGGGAATACTCTCATCTCTGGGAATTCTCCTATCTCCGGGAATACTCTCATCTCTGGGAATACTCTTATCTCTGGGAATACTCTCATCTCCAGGAATACTCCTATCTCTGGGAATACTTTTATCTCCGGGAATACTCTCATCTCCGGGAATATTCTCATCTCTGGGAATATTCTCATCTCCGGGAATACTCTCATCTCCGGGAATACTCTCATCTCCGGGAATATTCTCATCTCCGGGAATATTCTCATCTCCGGGAATATTCTCATCTCCGGGAATCCTCTCATCTCCGGGAATATTCTCATCTCCGGGAATACTCTCATCTCCGGGAATATTCTCATCTCCGGGAATACTCTCATCTCCGGGAATACTCTCATCTCCGGGAATACTCTCATCTCCGGGAATATTCTCATCTCCGGGAATACACTCATCTCCGGGAATATTCTCATCTCCGGGAATATTCTCATCTCCGGGAATACTCTCATCTCCGGGAATATTCTCATCTCCGGGAATACTCTCATCTCCGGGAATATTCTCATCTCCGGGAATATTCTCATCTCCGGGAATATTCTCATCTCCGGGAATACTATCATCTCCGGGAATATTCTCATCTCCGGGAATACTCTCATCTCCGGGAATATTCTCATCTCCGGGAATACTCTCATCTCCGGGAATACTCTCATCTCCGGGAATACTCTCATCTCCGGGAATATTCTCATCTCCGGGAATACTCTCATCTCTGGGAATGTTCTCATCTCCGGGAATACTCTCATCTCCGGGAATATTCTCATCTTCGGGAATACTCCGATCTCCGGAAATACTCTCATTTCCGGGAATACTCTCATCTCCTGAAATACTCCTATCTCCGGGAATACTCTCATCTCCCTGGGAATACTCTCATCTCCGGGAATGCTCTGATCTCCGGGAATACTCTCATCAACGGGAATATTCTAATCTCTGGGAATATTCTAATCTCCGGGAATACTCTCATCTCCGGGAATACTCTCATCTCCGGGAATATTCTAATCTCTGGGAATATTCTAATCTCCGGGAATACTCTCATCTCCGGGAATACTCTCATCTCCGGGAATACTCTCATCTTTGGGAACACTGCTATCTCCGGGAATTCTCCTATCTCCGGGAATACTCTAATCTCCAGGAATTCTCCTATCTCCGGGAATACTCTAATCTCCAGGAATACTCTCATCTCTGGGAATACTTCGATCTCTGGGAATACTCTCATCTCTGGGAATACTCTCATCTCCGGCAATACTCTCATCTCCGGGAATACTCCTATCTCTGGGAATACTCTCATCTCCAGGAATATTCTCATCTCCAGGAACACTCCTATCCCTGGGAATTCTCCTATCTCCGGGAATACTCCCATCTCTGGGAATTCTCCTATCTCCGGGAATACTCTCATCTCTGGGAATACTCTTATCTCTGGGAATACTCTCAACTCCAGGAATACTCCTATCTCTGGGAATACTTTTATCTCCGGGAATATTCTCATTTCCAGGAACACTCCTATCTCTGGGAATACTCTTATCTCTGGGAATACTCTTATCTCTGGGAATACTCTCATCTCCGGGAATACTCCTATCTCTGGGAATACTCTCATCTCTGGGAATACTCTCATCTCCGGCAATACTCTCATCTCCGGGAATACTCCTATCTCTGGGAATACTCTCATCTCCAGGAATATTCTCATCTCCAGGAACACTCCTATCCCTGGGAATTCTCCTATCTCCGGGAATACTCTCATCTCTGGGAATTCTCCTATCTCCGGGAATACTCTCATCTCTGGGAATACTCTTATCTCTGGGAATACTCTCATCTCCAGGAATACTCTCATCTCTGGGAACACTCCCTTCTCTAGGAATACTCTTATCTCTGGGAATACTTCTATCTCTGGGAATACCCTTATCTCTGGGAATACTGTTATCTCTGGGAATTCTTCTATCTCTGGGAATATCCTTATCTCTGGGAATATCCTTATCTCTGGGAATACTCTTATCTCTGGGAATACCCTTATCTCTGGGAATACTCTTATCTCTGGGAATACCCTTATCTCTGGGAATACTCTTATCTCTGGGAATACTCTTATCTCTGGGAATACCCTTATCTCTGGGAATACCCTTATCTCTGGGAATACTCTTATCTCTGGGAATACTCTTATCTCTAGGAATACCGTTATCTCTGGGAATACTCTTATCTCTGGGAATACTCTTATCTCTGGGAATACCCTTATCTCTGGGAATACTCTTATCTCTGGGAATACCCTTATCTCTGGGAATACCCTTATCTCTGGGAATACTATCATCTCCAGGAATACTCATATCTCCGGGAATACTCTCATCTCCGGGAATACTCTCATCTCTAGGAATACTCTCATCTCTATAAATACTCCTATCTCCGGGAATGCTCTCATCTCCGGAAATACTATTATCTCCAGGAATACTCATATCTCCGGGAATACTCTCATCTCCGGGAATACTCTCATCTCTAGGAATACTCTCATCTCTATAAATACTCCTATCTCCGGGAATGCTCTCATCTCCGGAAATACTCTCATCTCCGGGAATACTCTCATCTCTGGGAACACTCCTTTCTCTAGGAATACTCTTATCTCTGGGAATACTCTTATCTCTGGGAATACTTCTATCTCTGGGAATACCCTTATCTCTGGGAATACTGTTATCTCTGGGAATTCTTCTATCTCTGGGAATATCCTTATCTCTGGGAATACTCTTATCTCTGGGAATACCCTTATCTCTGGGAATACTCTTATCTCTGGGAATACCCTTATCTCTGGGAATACTCTTATCTCTGGGAATACCCTTATCTCTGGGAATACTGTTATCTCTGGGAATACCCTTATCTCTGGGAATACCCTTATCTCTGGGAATACTCTTATCTCTGGGAATACTCTTATCTCTGGGAATACTCTTATCTCTGGGAATACTCCTATCTCAGGGAATACTCTCATCTCTTGGAATACTCTCATCTCCAGGAATACTATCATCTCCAGGAATACTCATATCTCCGGGAATACTCTCATCTCCGGGAATACTCTCATCTCTATAAATACTCCTATCTCCGGGAATGCTCTCATCTCCGGAAATACTCTAATCTCCGGGAATACTCTCATCTCTGGGAACACTGCTTTCTCTAGGAATACTCTTATCTCTGGGAATACTCTTATCTCTGGGAATACTTCTATCTCTGGGAATACCCTTATCTCTGGGAATACTGTTATCTCTGGGAATTCTTCTATCTCTGGGAATATCCTTATCTCTGGGAATACCCTTATCTCTGGGAATACTCTTATCTCTGGGAATACTTTTATCTCTGGGAATACTTCTATCTCTGGGAATACTGTTATCTCTGGGAATACTTCTATCTCTGGGAATACTCTTATCTCTGGGAATACTCCTATCTCTGGGAATACTCCTATCTCTGGGAATACTCTTATCTCTGGGAATACCCTTATCTCTGGGAATACTGTTATCTCTGGGAATACCCTTATCTCTGGGAATACCCTTATCTCTGGGAATACTCTTATCTCTGGGAATACCCTTATCTCTGGGAATACTGTTATCTCTGGGAATACTCTTATCTCTGGGAATACCCTTATCTCTGGGAATACTCTTATCTCTGGGAATACCCTTATCTCTGGGAATACCCTTATCTCTGGGAATACTGTTATCTCTGGGAATACCCTTATCTCTGGGAATACCCTTATCTCTGGGAATACTCTTATCTCTGGGAATACTCTTATCTCTGGGAATACTCCTATCTCTTGGAATACTTCTATCTCTGGGAATACTCTTATCTCTGGGAATACTCCTATCTCTGGGAATACTTCTATCTCTGGGAATACTGTTATCTCTGGGAATACTCTTATCTCTGGGAATACTCCTATCTCTGGGAATACTTCTATCTCTGGGAATACTGTTATCCCTGGGAATACCCTTATCTCTGGGAATACTGTTATCTCTGGGAATACCCTTATCTCTGTGAATATCCTTATCTCTGGGAATACTGTTATCTCTGGGAATACCCTTATCTCTGGGAATACTCTTATCTCTGGGAATACCGTTATCTCTGGGAATACTCTTTTCTCTGGGAATACCCTTATCTCTGGGAATACTCTTATCTCTGGGAATACTGTTATCTCTGGGAATACCCTTATCTCTGGGAATACTCTTATCTCTGGGAATACTGTTATCTCTGGGAATACTCTTATCTCTGGGAATACTGTTATCTCTGGGAATACGCTTATCTCTGGGAATACTCTTATCTCTGGGATTACTGTTATCTCTGGGAATACCCTTATCTCTGGGAATACTCTTATCTCTGGGAATACCCTTATCTCTGGGAATACCCTTATCTCTGGGAATACTTCTATCTCTGGGAATACTCTTATCTCTGGGAATACTCCTATCTCTGGGAATACTCTTATCTCTGGGAATATTCTTCCTTTATGTCTGGAGTAATCACGTCTGCTTTTAATAGATCAGCTGTATGTAACTGAGATAAATCTTTCCCATCTGGGGATGATGGGAATCAGAGGGTTAATTTCCAGGGGGTATTAGTCGTCTGATGATGGATTGGATTTTATAAACATTTTTGGCTCTCTCCGGCTGGCCTGTAATTCGACAACATTCCTGCCCGCTTGAAGGAATTTTTGGTTAAACACAATTAAACTTCCCTCAATCAGCAGCGAGTATTTCCCAGCATGACTTTATGTTTTATTTATCCATTCAGATGATTCAGCTCCCATTAGGTTGAAGTAATAATATGAGCGGTGTCAGTCACTCATTGCATGGGAGGTGGTGAGAGGTCATTGCATGGGAGGTGGTGAGAGGTCATTGCATGGAAGGTGGTGAGGGGTCATTGCATGGAAGGTGGTGGGTTATCATTGCATGGGAAGTAGTGAGGGGTCATTGCAAGGAAGGTGGTGAGGGGTCATTTCATGGAAGGTGGTGAGGGGTCATTGCATGGGAAGTAGTGAGGGGTCATTGCATGGAAGGTGGTGAGGAGTCATTGCATGGAAGGTGGTGAACGATCATTGCATGGAAGGTGGTGAGAGGTCATTGCATGGGAGGTGGTGAGGGGTCATTTCATGGAAGGTGGTGAGGGGTCATTGCATGGAAGGTGGTGAGGGATCATTGCATGGAAGGTGGTGAGAGGTCATTGCATGGGAGGTGGTGAGGGGTCATTTCATGGAAGGTGGTGAGGGGTCATTGCATGGAAGGTGGTGAGGGATCATTGCATGGGAAGTAGTGAGGGGTCATTGCATGGAAGGTGGTGAGGAGTCATTGCATGGAAGGTGGTGAGGGATCATTGCATGGAAGGTGGTGAGAGGTCATTGCATGGGAGGTGGTGAGGGGTCATTTCATGGAAGGTGGTGAGGGGTCATTGCATGGAAGGTGGTGAGGGGTCATTTCATGGAAGGTGGTGAGGGATCATTGCATGGAAGGTGGTGAGGGATCATTGCATGGAAGGTGGTGAGGAGTCATTGCATGGAAGATGGTGAGGGGGTCATTGCATGGAAGGTGGTGAGGGGTCATTTTTATGGAAGGTGGTGAGGGATTATTGCATGGAAGGTGGTGAGGGGTCATTGCATGGAAGGTGGTGAGGGGTTATTTCATGGAAGGTGGTGAGGGGTCATTGCATGGGAGGTGGTGAGGGGTCATTTCATGGAAGGTGGTGAGGGGTTATTTCATGGAAGGTGGTGAGGGGTCATTGCATGGAAGGTGGTGAGGGATCATTGCATGGGAAGTAGTGAGGGGTCATTGCATGGAAGGTGGTGAGGGGTCATTGCATGGAAGGTGGTGAGGAGTCATTGCATGGAAGGTGGTGAGGGATCATTGCATGGAAGGTGGTGAGGGATCATTGCATAGAAGGTGGTGAGGGGTCATTGCATGGAAGGTGGTGAGGGATCATTGCATGGAAGGTGGTGAGAGGTCATTGCATGGGAGGTGGTGAGGGGTCATTTCATGGAAGGTGGTGAGGGGTCATTGCATGGGAGGTGGTGAGGGGTCATTTCATGGAAGGTGGTGAGGGGTCATTGCATGGAAGGTGGTGAGGGGTCATTTCATGGAAGGTGGTGAGGGATCATTGCATGGAAGGTGGTGAGGGGTCATTTCATGGAAGGTGGTGAGGGGTCATTGCATGGAAGGTGGTGAGGGGTCATTTTTATGGAAGGTGGTGAGGGATCATTGCATGGAAGGTGGTGAGGGGTCATTGCATGGAAGGTAGTAAGGGATCATTGCTTGGAAGGTGGTGAGGGGTCATTGCATGGAAGGTGGTGAGGGGTCATTTCATGGTAGGTGGTGAGGGATCATTGCATGGAAGGTGGTGAAGGGCCATTGCATGGAAGGTGGTGAGGGGTCATTTCATGGAAGGTGGTGAGGGGTCATTTCATGGAAGGTGGTGAGGGATCATTGCATGGAAGGTAGTGAGGGATCATTGCTTGGAAGGTGGTGAGGGGTCATTTCATGGAAGGTGGTGAGGGGTCATTTTTATGGAAGGTGGTGAGGGATCATTGCATGGAAGGTGGTGAGGGGTCATTGCATGGAAGGTGGTGAGGGGTCATTGCATGGAAGGTGGTGAGGGGTCATTGCATGGAAGGTAGTGAGGGGTCATTTCATGGAAGGTGGTGAGGGATCATTGCATGGAAGGTGGTGAGGGGTCATTGCATGGAAGGTGGTGAAGAATCATTGCATGGAAGGTGGTGAGGGGTCATTGCATGGAAGGTGGTGAGGGGTCATTTCATGGAAGGTGGTGAGGGATCATTGCATGGAAGGTGGTGAGGAGTCATTGCATGGAAGGTGGTGAGGGATCATTACATGGGAAGTAGTGAGGGGTCATTGCATGGAAGGTGGTGAGGGGGTCATTGCATGGAAGGTGGTGAGGGGTCATTTTTATGGAAGGTGGTGAGGGATCATTGCATGGAAGGTGGTGAGGGGTCATTGCATGGAAGGTGGTGAGGGGTCATTTCATGGAAGGTGGTGAGGGATCATTGCATGGAAGGTGGTGCGGAGTCATTGCATGGAAGGTGGTGAAGGATCATTGCATGGAAGGTGGTGAGGGGTCGTTGCATGGAAGGTGGTGAGGGGGTCATTGCATGGAAGGTGGTGAGGGGGTCATTGCATGGAAGGTGGTGAGGGGTCATTTTTATGGAAGGTGGTGAGGGATCATTGCATGGAAGGTGGTGAGGGGTCATTGCATGGAAGGTGGTGAGGGGTCATTGCATGGAAGGTGGTGAGGGGGTCATTGCATGGAAGGTGGTGAGGGGGTCATTGCATGGAAGGTGGTGAGGGGTCATTTTTATGGAAGGTGGTGAGGGATCATTGCATGGAAGGTGGTGAGGGGTCATTGCATGGAAGGTGGTGAGGGGTCATTTCATGGAAGGTGGTGAGGGATCATTGCATGGAAGGTGGTGAGGAGTCATTGCATGGAAGGTGGTGAGGGGTCATTGCATGGAAGGTGGTGAGGGGTCATTGCATGGAAGGTGGTGAGGGATCATTGCATGGAAGGTGGGGAGGGGTCATTGCATGGAAGGTGGTGAGGGGTCATTGCATGGAAGGTGGTGAGGGGTCTTTTAATGGAAGGTGGTGAGGGATCATTGCATGGAAGGTGGTGAGGGGTCATTGCATGGGAGGTGGTGAGGGGTCATTTCATTGAAGGTGGTGAGGGGTCATTGCATGGGAGGTGGTGAGGGGTCATTGCATGGGGGGTGGTGAGGGGTCATTTCATGGAAGGTGGTGAGGGGTCATTGCATGGGAGGTGGTGAGGGATCATTTCATGGAAGGTGGTGAGGGGTCATTGCATGGGAGGTGGTGAGGGGTCATTTCATGGAAGGTGGTGAGGGGTCATTGCATGGAAGGTGGTGAGGGGTCATTTCATGGAAGGTAGTGAGGGATCATTGCATGGAAGGTGGTGAGGGGTCATTGCATGGGAGGTGGTGAGGGGTCATTTCATGGAAGGTGGTGAGGGGTCATTGCATGGAAGGTGGTGAGGGGTCATTTCATGGGAGGTGGTGAGGGGTCATTTCATGGAAGGTGGTGAGGGGTCATTGCATGGAAGGTGGTGAGGGGTCATTGCATGGAAGGTGGTGAGGGGTCATTTCATGGAAGGTGGTGAGGGGTCATTGCATGGGAGGTGGTGAGGGGTCATTTCATGGAAGGTGGTGAGGGGTCATTGCATGGGAAGTACTGAGAGGTCATTGCTTGGAAGGTGGTGAGGGGTCATTGCATGGGAAGTACTGAGAGGTCATTTCATGGAAGGTGGTGAGAGGTCATTTCATGGAAGGTGGTGAGGGGTCATTGCATGGGAAGTAATGAGGGGTCGTTTCATGGAAGGTGGTGAGGGGTCATTTCATGGGAAGTAGTGAGGGGTCATTGCATGGAAGGTGGTGAGGGGTAATTGCATGGGAGGTGGTGAGGGGTCGTTTCATGGAAGGTGGTGAGGGGTCATTGCATGGGGGGTGGTGAGGGGTCATTTCATGGGAAGTAGTGAGGGGTCATTGCATGGGAGGTGGTGAGGGGTCATTGCATGTGAAGTAGTGAGAGGTCATTGCATGGAAGGTGGTGAGGGGTCGTTTCATGGAAGATGGTGAGGGGTCATTGCATGGGAGGTGGTGAGGGATCATTGCATGGAAGGTGGTGAGGGATCATTGCATGGAAGGTGGTGAGGGGTCATTGCATGGAAGGTGGTGAGGGATCATTGCATGGAAGGTGGTGAGGGGTCATTGCATGGGGGGTGGTGAGGGGTCATTTCATGGAAGGTGGTGAGGGGTCATTGCATGGGGGGTGGTGAGGGGTCATTGCATGGGGGGTGGTGAGGGGTCATTGCATGGAAGGTGGTGAGGGGTCATTGCATGGGAAGTAGTGAGAGGTCATTGCATGGAAGGTGGTGAGGGGTCGTTTCATGGAAGATGGTGAGGGGTCATTGCATGGAAGGTGGTGAGGGGTAATTTCATGGAAGGTGGTGAGGGGTCATTGCATGGAAGGTGGTGAGGGGTCATTGCATGGGGGGTGGTGAGGGGTCATTTCATGGAAGGTGGTGAGGGGTCATTGCATGGGGGGTGGTGAGGGGTCATTGCATGGAAGGTGGTGAGGGGTCATTGCATGGGGGGTGGTGAGGGGCCATTTCATGGGAAGTAGTGAGCGGTCATTGCATGGAAGGTGGTGAGGGGTCATTTCATGGAAGGTGGTGAGGGGTCATTTCATTGGAAGTAGTGAGGGGTCATTGCATGGAAGGTGGTGAGGGGTCATTGCATGGGAGGTGGTGAGGGGTCATTGCATGGGGGGTGGTGAGGGGTCATTTCATGGGAAGTAGTGAGGGGTCATTGCATGGAAGGTGGTGAGGGGTCATTGCATGGGAAGTAGTGAGAGGTCATTGCATGGAAAGTGGTGAGGGGTCGTTTCATGGAAGATGGTGAGGGGTCATTGCATGGAAGGTGGTGAGGGGTCATTGCATGGGGGGTGGTGAGGGGTCATTTCATGGAAGGTGGTGAGGGGTCATTGCATGGGGGGTGGTGAGGGGTCATTGCATGGGAGGTGGTTAGGGGTCATTGAATGGGGGGTGGTGAGGGGTCATTTCATGGAAGGTGGTGAGGGGTCATTGCATGGGGGGTGGTGAGGGGTCATTGCATGGGAGGTGGTTAGGGGTCATTGCATGGGAAGTAGTGAGAGGTCATTGCATGGAAGGTGGTGAGGGGTCGTTTCATGGAAGGTGGTGAGATGTCATTGCATGGGAAGTAGTGAGGGGTCATTGCATGGGGGGTGGTGAGGGGTCATTTCATGAGAAGTAGTGAGGGGTCATTGCATGGGAGGTGGTGAGGGGTAATTTCATGGAAGGTGGTGAGGGGTCATTGCATGGGGGGTGGTGAGGGGTCATTTCATGGAAGGTGGTGAGGGGTCATTGCATGGGGGGTGGTGAGGGGTCATTGCATGGAAGGTGGTGAGGGGTCATTGCATGGGGGGTGGTGAGGGGTCATTTCATGGAAGGTGGTGAGGGATCATTGCATGGAAGGTGGTGAGGGGTCATTTCATGGAAGGTGGTGAGGGGTCATTGCATGGAAGGTGGTGAGGGGTCATTTTTATGGAAGGTGGTGAGGGATCATTGCATGGAAGGTGGTGAGGGGTCATTGCATGGAAGGTAGTAAGGGATCATTGCTTGGAAGGTGGTGAGGGGTCATTGCATGGAAGGTGGTGAGGGGTCATTTCATGGTAGGTGGTGAGGGATCATTGCATGGAAGGTGGTGAAGGGCCATTGCATGGAAGGTGGTGAGGGGTCGTTTCATGGAAGATGGTGAGGGGTCATTGCATGGGAGGTGGTGAGGGGTAATTTCATGGAAGGTGGTGAGGGGTCATTGCATGGGGGGTGGTGAGGGGTCATTTCATGGAAGGTGGTGAGGGGTCATTGCATGGGGGGTGGTGAGGGGTCATTGCATGTGAGGTGGTTAGGGGTCATTGCATGGGGGGTGGTGAGGGGTCATTTCATGGAAGGTGGTGAGGGGTCATTGCATGGGGGGTGGTGAGGGGTCATTGCATGGGGGGTGGTGAGGGGTCATTGCATGGAAGGTTTTGAGGGGTCATTGCATGGGAAATAGTGAGAGGTCATTGCATGGAAGGTGGTGAGGGGTCGTTTCATGGAAGATGGTGAGGGGTCATTGCATGGAAGGTGGTGAGGGGTCATTGCATGGGAAGTAGTGAGGGGTCATTGCATGGGAGGTGGTGAGGGGTAATTTCATGGAAGGTGGTGAGGGGTCATTGCATGGAAGGTGGTGAGGGGTCATTGCATGGAAGGTGGTGAGGGGTCATTGCATGGGGGGTGGTGAGGGGTCATTTCATGGAAGGTGGTGAGGGGTCATTGCATGGGGGGTGGTGAAGGGTCATTGCATGGAAGGTGGTGAGGGGTCATTGCATGGGGGGTGGTGAGGGGCCATTTCATGGGAAGTAGTGAGCGGTCATTGCATGGAAGGTGGTGAGGGGTCATTGCATGGGGGGTGGTGAGGGGTCATTTCATGGGAAGTAGTGAGGGGTCATTGCATGGGAGGTGGTGAGGGGTCATTGCATGGGAAGTAGTGAGAGGTCATTGCATGGAAGGTGGTGAGGGGTCGTTTCATGGAAGATGGTGAGGGGTCATTGCATGGGAGGTGGTGAGGGGTAATTTCATGGAAGGTGGTGAGGGGTCATTGCATGGAAGGTGGTGAGGGGTCATTGCATGGGGGGTGGTGAGGGGTCATTTCATGGAAGGTGGTGAGGGGTCATTGCATGGGGGGTGGTGAGGGGTCATTTCATGGAAGGTGGTGAGGGGTCATTGCATGGGGGGTGGTGAGGGGTCATTGCATGGGAGGTGGTTAGGGGTCATTGCATGGGGGGTGGTGAGGGGTCATTTCATGGAAGGTGGTGAGGGGTCATTGCATGGGGGGTGGTGAGGGGTCATTGCATGGGAGGTGGTTAGGGGTCATTGCATGGGGGGTGGTGAGGGGTCATTTCATGGAAGGTGGTGAGGGGTCATTGCATGGGAAGTAGTGAGGGGTCATTGCATGGGGGGTGGTGAGGGGTCATTTCATGAGAAGTAGTGAGGGGTCATTGCATGGGAGGTGGTGAGGGGTCATTTCATGGAAGGTGGTGAGGGGTCATTGCATGGGGGGTGGTGAGGGGTCATTTCATGGAAGGTGGTGAGGGGTCATTGCATGGGGGGTGGTGAGGGGTCATTGCATGGAAGGTGGTGAGGGGTCATTGCATGGGGGGTGGTGAGGGGTCATTTCATGGGAAGTAGTGAGCGGTCATTGCATGGAAGGTGGTGAGGGGTCATTTCATGGAAGGTGGTGAGGGGTCATTTCATGGAAGGTGGTGAGGGGTCATTGCATGGGAAGTAGTGAGGGGTCATTGCATGGGGGGTGGTGAGGGGTCATTTCATGGAAGGTGGTGAGGGGTCATTGCATGGGAGGTGATGGGGGGGTTATTTCCTTGGATGATGGTAGGGGTCATTGCATCGGACGTTGTGAGGGGTCATGTCGTGGGAGGTGGTGAGGGGTCATTGCATGGGAGGTGGTGAGGTGTCATTTCCTTGGATGATGGTAGGGATCATTGCATGGAAGGTGGTGAAGGGCCATTGCATGGAAGGTGGTGAGGGGTCATTGCATGGAAGGTGGTGGGGGGTCATTTTTATGGAAGGTGGTGAGGGATCATTGCATGGAAGGTGATGGGGGGTCATTTTTATGGAAGGTGGTGAGGGATCATTGCATGGGAAGTAGTGAGGGGTCATTGCATGGGAAGTAGTGAGGGGTCATTGCATGGAAGGTGGTGAGGGGTCATTGCATGGGAGGTGGTGAGGGGTCATTGCATGGGAGGTGGTGAGGGGTCATTGCATGGAAGGTGGTGAGGGGTCATTGCATGGAAGGTGGTGAGGGGTCATTTCCTTGGATGATGGTAGGGATCATTGCATGGAAGGTGGTGAAGGGCCATTGCATGGAAGGTGGTGAGGGGTCATTGCATGGAAGGTGGTGAGGGGTCATTTTTATGGAAGGTGGTGAGGGATCATTGCATGGAAGGTGGTGGGGGGTCATTTTTATGGAAGGTGGTGAGGGATCATTGCATGGGAAGTAGTGAGGGGTCATTGCATGGGAAGTAATGAGGGGTCATTGCATGGGGGGTGGTGAGGGATCATTGCATGGGAGGTGGTGAGGGGTAATTTCATGGAAGGTGGTGAGGGGTCATTGCATGGGAAGTAGTGAGGGGTCATTGCATGGGAAGTAGTGAGGGGTCATTGCATGGAAGGTGGTGAGGGGTCATTGCACGGAAGGTGGTGAGGGGTCATTTCATGGGAAGTAGTGAGGGGTCATTGCATGGGAGGTGATGGGGGGTTATTTCATGGGAGGTGGTGAGGGGTCATTGCATGGGAGTTGATGGGGGGGTTATTTCCTTGGATGATGGTAGGGGTCATTGCATGGGACGTTGTGAGGGGTCATTTCGTGGGAGGTGGTGAGGGGTCATTGCATGGGAGGTGGTGAGGGGTCATTGCATGGGAGTTGATGGGGGGGGTTATTTCCTTGGATGATGGTAGGGGTCATTGCATGGGACGTTGTGAGGGGTCATTTCGTGGGAGGTGGTGAGGGGTCATTGCATGGGAGGTGGTGAGGTGTCATTTCCTTGGATGATGGTAGGGGTCATTTCCTTGGATGATGGTAGGGGTCATTTCCTTGGATGATGGTAGGGGTCATTTCCTTGGATGATGGTAGGGGTCATTTCCTTGGATGATGGTAGGGGTCATTTCCTTGGATGATGATAGGGGTCATTTCCTTGGATGATGGTAGGGGTCATTGCATGGGAGGTGGTGAGGTGTCATTTCCTTGGATGATGGTAGGGGTCATTTCCTTGGATGATGGTAGGGGTCATTTCCTTGGATGATGGTAGGGGTCATTTCCTTGGATGATGGTAGGGGTCATTTCCTTGGATGATGGTAGGGGTCATTTCCTTGGATGATGGTAGGGGTCATTTCCTTGGATGATGGTAGGGGTCATTTCCTTGGATGATGGTAGGGGTCATTTCCTTGGATGATGATAGGGGTCATTTCCTTGGATGATGGTAGGGGTCATTGCATGGGAGGTGGTGAGGTGTCATTTCCTTGGATGATGGTAGGGGTCATTTCCTTGGATGATGGTAGGGGTCATTTCCTTGGATGATGGTAGGGGTCATTTCCTTGGATGATGGTAGGGGTCATTTCCTTGGATGATGGTAGGGGTCATTTCCTTGGATGATGGTAGGGGTCATTTCCTTGGATGATGGTAGGGGTCATTTCCTTGGATGATGGTAGGGGTCATTGCATGGGAGGTGGTGAGGGGTCATTGCATGGTGTCAGGGAAATGTTAAGCTTCTCCCTATAAGCATATAATTTCTTTGCGATTAAAAGCACAAAAACAACTCTCTCATATAATGCCGGGAAAGCGCGCTTGTATTTCTCCAAGTAACACAGACAGATGCTGGTACCTTGAGCTTAGCAGAATCCTGCCTTGATTTACTCCTTTTATTTATACTGTCAACGTCAATAAACAAAGGAAGGTGGTGGCTTCAGAATCAGCCAATCAGACACTTGTATTCTTTCAAAAGAACCAATAACACACATGTATATATTCAAATAGAAATACAGTAGTGACGTGTGCAGATGGTCATGGTCAGGACCAGGGCCGTGAGACACAAAGGACTCGAAATTTGAACATTACTTACATGGCTCTGAACACGATCGTGTGCACATTCCCACTGCTACCAATGACGCGAGCCGTACTCTGTCATGGCTCAGTGGGCCATAATTTTGTATGGTTATGCTATGGTTCCCATGTACGCAGATCTGCTTACCTAGGAGTTTAGATGCGGTCGCCATGGAGTGGCCAGTCCCTTGGTGAGGCATGAACGAACATCCTTAAAAAAGCAAACAGATCTACTGTGTCCACGGGAAGGTTTCCACAGCCAATGGTCTTCTACCAACATCTGTATGTGTGAATACCCTCACATGAGCATATTACAGCAAAACTGACACCGGGGGGCATCTAATAACATACATTTGTAAAAATTTCCACAACGATGGTAGGTGGTGAGGGGTCATTGCATGGTAGGTGGTGGGGAGTCATTGCATGGTAGGTGGTGGGGGGTCATTGCATGGTAGGTGGTGGGGGGTCATTGCATGGTAGGTGGTGAGGGGTCATTGCATGGGAGGTGGTGGGGTCATTGCATGGTAGGTGGTGAGGGGTCATGGCATAGGAAGTGGTGGGGGTCATTGAATGTGAGGTGATGAGGGGTCATTGCATGGTAGTTGGTGAGGAGTCATTGCATAGTAAGTGGTGGGGGGTCATTGCAGGGGAGATGGTGAGGGGTCATTGCATGGTAGGTGGTGAGGGGTCATTGCATGGTAGATGATGGGGGGTCATTGCATGGTAGGGGGTGAGGGGTCATTGCATAGAAGATGGTGAAGGGTCATTGCGTGGTAGGTGGTGGGGGGTCATTGCATAGAAGATGGTGAAGGGTCATTGCGTAGGAAGCGCTGGGGGGTCATTGCATGGAAGGTGGTGAGGGGTCATCACATGGAGGGTGGTGGCGGGTCATTGCATGGGAGATGGTGAGGGGCCATTGCATGGTAGGTGGTGAGGGGTCATTGCATGGGAGATGGTGAGGGGTCATTGCATGGTAGATGATGGGAGGTCATTGCATGGTAGGTGGTGAGGGGTCATCACATGGGAGGTGGTGAGGGGTCATTGCATGGGAGATGGTGAGGGGTCATTGCATGGTAGATGATGGGAGGTCATTGCATCGTAGGTGGTGAGGGGTCATCACATGGGAGGTGGTGAGGGGTCATTGCATGGTAGGTGGTGAGGGGTCATCACATGGGAGGTGGTGAGGGGTCATCACATGGGAGGTGGTGAGGGGTCATTGCATGGGAGATGGTGAGGGGCCATTGCATGGTAAGTGGTGGGGTGTCATTGCATGGTAAGCGGTGCAGGGGTGGGTCCAGAGGCTTGTCTGGGGCCTATCACTGCGGCTGAGGAATGGTCCTGAGCTGTCGGTCCTGTGTGACGAAGCTGGACAGCTGAGGAGATCCCAGGGGAGGAGATCCCAGGGGAGGAGATCCCAGGGGAGGAGATCCCAGGGGAGAAGATCCCAGGGGAGGAGATCCCAGGGGAGGAGATCCCAGGGGAGGAGATCCCAGGGGAGAAGATCCCAGGGGAGGAGATCCCAGGGGAGGAGATCCCAGGGGAGGAGATCCCAGGGGAGAAGATCCCAGGGGCATCTAATAACATACATTTGTAAAAATTTCCACAACGATGGAAGGTGGTGAGGGGTCATTGCATGGTAGGTGGTGGGGAGTCATTGCATGGTAGGTGGTGGGGGGTCATTGCATGGTAGGTGGTGGGGGGTCATTGCATGGTAGGTGGTGAGGGGTCATTGCATGGGAGGTGGTGGGGTCATTGCATGGTAGGTGGTGAGGGGTCATGGCATAGGAAGTGGTGGGGGTCATTGAATGTGAGGTGATGAGGGGTCATTGCATGGTAGTTGGTGAGGAGTCATTGCATAGTAAGTGGTGGGGGGTCATTGCAGGGGAGATGGTGAGGGGTCATTGCATGGTAGGTGGTGAGGGGTCATTGCATGGTAGATGATGGGGGGTCATTGCATGGTAGGGGGTGAGGGGTCATTGCATAGAAGATGGTGAAGGGTCATTGCGTGGTAGGTGGTGGGGGGTCATTGCATAGAAGATGGTGAAGGGTCATTGCGTAGGAAGCGCTGGGGGGTCATTGCATGGAAGGTGGTGAGGGGTCATCACATGGAGGGTGGTGGCGGGTCATTGCATGGGAGATGGTGAGGGGCCATTGCATGGTAGGTGGTGAGGGGTCATTGCATGGGAGATGGTGAGGGGTCATTGCATGGTAGATGATGGGAGGTCATTGCATGGTAGGTGGTGAGGGGTCATCACATGGGAGGTGGTGAGGGGTCATTGCATGGGAGATGGTGAGGGGTCATTGCATGGTAGATGATGGGAGGTCATTGCATCGTAGGTGGTGAGGGGTCATCACATGGGAGGTGGTGAGGGGTCATTGCATGGTAGGTGGTGAGGGGTCATCACATGGGAGGTGGTGAGGGGTCATCACATGGGAGGTGGTGAGGGGTCATTGCATGGGAGATGGTGAGGGGCCATTGCATGGTAAGTGGTGGGGTGTCATTGCATGGTAAGCGGTGCAGGGGTGGGTCCAGAGGCTTGTCTGGGGCCTATCACTGCGGCTGAGGAATGGTCCTGAGCTGTCAGTCCTGTGTGACGAAGCTGGACAGCTGAGGAGATCCCAGGGGAGGAGATCCCAGGGGAGGAGATCCCAGGGGAGGAGATCCCAGGGGAGGAGATCCCAGGGGAGGAGATCCCAGGGGAGAAGATCCCAGGGGAGGAGATCCCAGGGGAGGAGATCCCAGGGGAGGAGATCCCAGGGGAGGAGATCCCAGGGGAGAAGATCCCAGGGGAGGAGATCCCAGGGGAGGAGATCCCAGGGGAGGAGATCCCAGGGGAGGAGATTCCAGGGGAGGACCCGTCTTGGAGAGATCACGCAGAGTGCTGGTCTATAGAGGGGCCTGGTGACTCGGTTGCAGGACGTATCCAAAAGAAGTAATTATACAGCATAGTGTCACCGCTTCGGCTTAAAGGTTCAGGCACTGTGACTGACATTCACTGCAGAAAATCTATACATCCTGTGGCAGAGGATCGTACGGATTTTGTTCCCAATTAAGTCTGTGGCAGAGACTTTGATTCGTGCTGTGTACTGGCTGCTAGACCGGTGAGAGGGGCCTATCCAGACGAGCAAAGAGTGTGGCCCATGTTCACATAATTATCTGAGTTCTACCAGGACATTTGTCACTAAGATATTAGAAGAAGATATTTGAGATTCTCCTGAAAGTTTCCTTTTCCGTCTCTTTCCTGCTACTTCCTAAGTCGTTTTGTTTTAATAAAGCATTGAAAACGTACTCCAGTGTTGGTGTGTGTGTCTCCAGCAGTACACTCAACGGAACCCCTAGACCCACGGAACCCCTAGACCCACGGAACCCCTAGACCCGCGGAACCCCTAGACCCGCGGAACCCCTAGACCCGCGGAACCCCTAGACCCACGGAACTCCTAGACCCACGGAACCCCTAGACCCACGGAACCCCTAGACCCACGGAACCCCTAGACCCACGGAACCCCTAGACCCGCAGAACCCCTAGATCCGCAGAACCCCTAGACCCACAGAACCCCTAGATCCACAGAACCCCTAGACCCACAGAACCCCTAGATCCACAGAACCCCTAGACCGGCAGAACCCCTAGACCGGCAGAACCCCTAGATCCGCAGAACCCCTAGACCCACAGAACCCCTAGACCCACAGAACCCCTAGACCCACAGAACCCCTAGATCCACGGAACCCCTAGACCCACAGAACCCCTAGATCCACGGAACCCCTAGACCCACGGAACCCCTAGATCCACGGAACCACTGGACCCACGGGACCCCTAGACCCACGGAACCCCTAGACCCACGGAACCCCTATACCCATGGAACCCCTAGACCCACAGAACCCCTAGACCCACAGATCCCCTAGACCCACTGAACCCCTAGATCCACGGAACCCCTAGACCCACGGGACCCCTAGATCCACGGAACCACTAGACCCACGGGACCCCTAGACCCACGGAACCCCTAGACCCACGGAACCCCTAGACCCACGGAACCCCTAGACCCACAGAACCCCTAGACCCACAGAACCCCTAGACCCACTGAACCCCTAGATCAACGGAACCCCTAGACCCACGGGACCCCTAGACCTGGTGCCGGTGAAACAGAGGGAAGCAGAGTGAAGGTAACAGACCCGCTTAAACCAGCAGCTCCACCGAGAGTTAGTGCTACATACATAACAAGGACTAGGACATTATTAGAATAATGAATATTGTGTCCCCACAGATTCCCTTCCCCTGGTGCACACAGGATTCTCCTCCCCAATAAACATGGCTGCCCCCCCCCCCAGCACCCTTCAACATCTTCAGGACTGTCAGTCCTCGGGAGGGTCCCCAGGAATAGGACACAATGGGGTCCCCAGGAATAGGACACAATGGGGTCCCCAGGAATAGGACACAATGGGGTCCCCAGGAATAGGACACGATGGGGTCCCCAGGAATAGGACACAATGGGGTCCCCAGGAATAGGACACAATGGGGTCCCCAGGAATAGGACACGATGGCACGTCTTACACATTTATTTACTGAAAAGACAAAATGTAACATTGTTTATAGAGGGTGAGAGCAGAAATACAGATAATGCGGAGATAAGAGGGGGAGGGGGTCTGTGTTGAAGAGCTTACAATCTAAGCAGTATGGCGGCCAACTACAATAATCAACTAGTAGTAGGAAAGTAAGGCATGTGCCTACCGGCACTGGACAAGCTCCACCCATGTCATATCTGTCTCCACCCACTTACATGCTTCACAGCTCCACCCTTCACAGACCACACATGTGACTGAAGCTCCACCCACACAGTCCTCCTTAACCCGGGAAGACCAGGAAGCCGGTGAAGACGCTGTCATTGTTTTCGATGCCGACCATGCCGTTGTAGTCATTGGCGACCAGCCACACCTGCTGCCCCTTCTTCAGCTGGAGGAGGACGCCCCCCGAGGTGACCTGTTGAGTATTGGAGAGGTGGTCGCAGAAGCTGGCCTTGATTTCGTCATCCACGCGGAGGGTGGTACACAGGTTGTGGGACTGGGAGGTGTGGAACACGAAGTAGTAGAGCCCGGGGATGCGGCACACAAACTTCCCCGTCTCCCGGTTGTAGTCGTTCTCGATGTTGGTAATGACTTCGTTGAACTTGATCGCAGCGTTCGGCTGGGGGTGTTCGACCGTGTTTCTTTTCACAGTGAACGCCGACTGATACTGACTCTTGTAGTTACCGGGCATTCCATTGTCCCCTTGGGGCCCCCGCTCACCTTTCTCTCCTGGGGTCCCTGGGGGTCCCTTAGGGCCATTTTTCCCCAATGGGCCTTTTGGGCCTTCCATTCCCTTTTCCCCTTTCGGTCCGGACATGTTCGATCGCGCAGGCAGACCTGCAAAGACAGAAGAGCTTAATCAGATAGACACACAGGTGGTGAGGAAAGGGTCATAGGGAACCGCAGGGGTGGGGCTATATGGGCACTGGGCGGAGTTTATGAGAATGAATGTTAAGGATTTTGAATTGTCCAGCCTTGCCAGACAATGACCCTTCGAAGTGACAGAATAAATCTTCCACTAGGGCCCCATTACAGATGGTAATCCTTCTCTGGGGTACAGACCACACCCCCGCGGATAGGACACACCCACAAAATGCCACTTAAAATGTGGATTGATTATTGATGATGAGCACACACACGTATCAATCCTCATAATAAGATCTCCGCCCCTGGCTAGCCCGACTCTTCCATGAGAATGATGGGATTTCGCCATATGGGCGCCACACTGACGTCTGTAGTAGGTGATATGGGGCCCTTGAGGGCCCCTCTGGCTGGACTCACACAGACTTTTATCTCTGGTCTATGAGCAGAAAATGACCTCTGAACGTTATGTGTCACCCCGAAATACTTGGGGGGGTAAGGACTCTGCCCTGGGTGGGGCTATCAGGAGCCCCCTCCAGTATGAGATATTGTAGGGAGGAATTACCGATCGTTAATGATGCAGATCCTATGTGTGAGGGGCGCAGAGCCGCGTAGCATCCATCCAACCAATTCATTTCTAGAATATTCCCCCCCCCCCCCCCCGGGACCCCCCAGAACACGACTACATTAAAGGTTCAGCTACGTCTTCTATGTAGAAGTATTCAGACTTTGGTGCCATGGGCGTGGCCGGAGATGGGCGTGGCCAGAGATGGGCGTGGCCCGGAGATGGGCGTGGCCGGAGATGGGCGTGGCCGGAGGTGGGCGTGCCCGGAGATGGGCGTGTCCTCTGTGATGGTGATATAAATGGTCATTGGCCGGGATCTTACCTTTCTCTCCTTTGGCGCCTTTCAGGCCGTCCCGCCCATCTCTGCCCGGACTTGCGGGAATCCCGGGGAGACCTGGGATGGGGGAGGAGCATGGCGGTTCTCCGCTGTCCACCAATAGGAGGAGGGAGAGGAGGATGAGCCCCACAATCATCTTCACACAATCTGGAGGAGAAGAGAGAGAGAGGGGCGTCAGCAATGACATCATAGTGCGCCGTATGACCTCACCGTCTGCACCCCCAACCTGGAACATGGGGGCTTCTGGCTGGACACGCCCTCTCTCGGCGCCGTGCGCAGACAACGCCGGACGTACGATCTCTGCACAATATGGCATTAAAGTGGAACTCTGAACCTCGGGGTGTCGATCGTCTGAACTCGCCCCACTTGTAATAGCTGTGAGTGCCCCTCCTCCCCCCAAATCCTGGCAATGCGATCTGATTGGTGGCCACAGCAAACAATGGTTGAGGAACTCACAAGGACATCTATGGCCCCGAGCAACAACCCCCCCAAAGATCCCACCCCCCGCACTAATCTGCACTATTACCCCCAAACATACATCCCCAAAGATCCCCTCCCCCCCGCACTAATCTGCACTATTACCCCCAAGCATACATCCCCCCAAAGATCCCCTCCCCCCACACTAATCTGCACTATTACCCCCAAACATACATCCCCCCCAAAGATCCCCTCCCCCCGCACTAATCTGCACTATTACCCCCAAACATACATCCCCCCCAAAGATCCCCTCCCCCCGCACTAATCTGCACTATTACCCCCAAACATACATCCCCCCCAAAGATCCCCTCCCCCCGCACTAATCTGCACTATTACCCCCAAACATACATCCCCCCCAAAGATCCCCTCCCCCCGCACTAATCTGCACTATTACCCCCAAACATACATCCCCCCCAAAGATCCCCTCCCCCCGCACTAATCTGCACTATTACC
>JBBDGP010005448.1:0-62714 GCA_037952835.1 Lithobates septentrionalis
ACACGCCACACAATTGGTTTGTTGGCCAACAATCCGATCGTGTGTACGAAGCTTAAGGCTTGCCAGGTTGTAAAAGGAATGTACAGATGGACTCCAGAGTTTGTAACAGAGTTGGTGACTAGATGGGACCAAAAGTGTCTGGAAATGTAGATGCCACACCATTTATTACTCTAATATAAGCAACCGTAGACCTATATAAAAATCAGGGCTGAGGCTTTGAATGATTAATGAGAACACCTTGTCTTACTTTTTAAATTAGAATTGTATATAAATAATACAAATATTGATATATAATATTTGCCAAGTTGTAAAAAGGAATGTACAGATGGACTCCAGAGTTTGTAACAGAGTTGGTGACTAGATGGGACCAAAAGTGTCTGGAAATGTAGATGCTATACACCATTTATTACTCTAATACAAGCAACCGTAGACCTATATAAAATATAAAAATCAGGGCTGAGGCTTTGAATGATTAATGAGAACACCTTGTCTTACTTTTTAAATTAGAATTGTATATAAATAATACAAATATTAATATATAATATGAGTTTATAAAGTGTAAGCAAATTCTACCTATAAGTGAAAAATCCTCCTTAGTTGGGATGACACTTCTAGTAAGGGTTTGGTCTTCTAGGTTATCCAGTAATTGATTGTGCTAAAACCTATTCCTAGAGTGCAAGGACACCCAGGCACATCCAAAGCTGCTTGGTACTTCTTGCTTAATGCAGTTCAAATCTCAGATATCAATTTTCAAAGCTGGAAGTATGTTGCAATGAAAACAACAAATCAACAGAACTATCCAAATACAAGGGGGGGGGGGGGGGGGTTGCCGTGCCTAATCCGTGGTTATATTATTACCTAGCGCCACAATTACAGTACCATAATTGGGATTTTTTTACTTTCACTTTCAATGATAATGGTAAACAGGACAAATACAGAGAGTGAATCTCCCTAAACGGGAACACAGATAGCAATAAAACCTGACAGGTGTTCTAATCCCTCTGCACTCTATCCAAAACTAAAAAAAAGTTTTGATTAAGTTATACTTTAAATTAACTATCTTACCTGTAATGACTTGCAAATCGGGTCAATTAGCAGCTGCAATGTTTTTATTCATCTACAGTACATCACCTGGTTGGGGCATTCTCACCTAGGACTAATTCCATGCTCTCATTGTACCCAGTCTGCACTATTCATTATGCGATTTCACATGAAAACACAGGACATACCGGGGAGCTTAGAATCCTCATGTTTTAATACTTCCAACAGGCTGTATCCCACATACTCTCTGATTCAAAAAATCTGGTTAAAGGTGCGGTTTATACAGAGCATTATAGGATTCACAGACTACAGTCTGCTGTTGCATAATTCCATGTATACATAACTAGTGAACCTGCCATGTGCAGGGATGTGGACATGATGTGGCATCACTCATTTGAGGCAGATTTTTCAAAAAGGATTGCTTTGAGCACTTACGAGCTGCTTTCCACCTCCCCTCCACAATGCACTTTTACTACCTCCAGCTTTGGCATTCCGTCCACTCCCGGGGCGTATTGGCTGACTGGTCTCAGTCCCCCACACCAGTGTTTGGTATGTTTAGTCTGTAAAAAACACAAAGGGGTTTATTTCTAATAGCTAAGAAATGCTATTGACGTCCTACCTAGAAGACTACCCTTCTAATGCCAAAGAGAAATGGGAGAAATGTGGGCCCGATAGATGATGAGCTGTCGGATAATGTCCTCGAGTCAAAACTCCATAGCTCACTGAACATGGTGCAAAGACTCTCCCAACTGTATATTGTGCATGGTGCGCAATATACTTTCTTAAAACTACACCGCATGGGTATACTACAAACTCCACTGTGCGCTAAGTGCACCACTATGAATGGGGATCTTATACACCTTCTATGGTGCTGCCCCAAACGACATCTTTACTGGGAGGCAGTTGTTAGTACTATTAACTCAGTTTTTTACATTACAATACCACTTGAGCCCATCAGATGCATACTGGGGATTAGGGATGAGTTTCGAGTTCGAGTCGAACCCATGTTCGACTCGAACATCGCATGTTCGACCGTTCGTCGAATTATGAACAATATGGGCCGTTTGTGCCAAATTTGAATGGCGTGCCACGGCCCATAATTCACTGAGGCATCGCAGTGCATTGCTGGCTGATGATTGGCCAAGCATGCACTATGACCCGCATGCTTGGCAAATCACAGCGCCGTCTGTACAGAGAGCAATAATTGGCCAAAGCCAGGGTGGCTTTGGCCAATTATGGCTCAGGGGGTTTAGCACACGCCCCACGCTATATAAGGCAGCCTGCACGTCGGCCCTGTGTAGTGTGTGCTGGCATTGAGAGAGAGAAAGAGAGAGAGAGAGAGACAGTGTAATTTGATTTAAGTTAGATAGAGTAGGCAGGCGAGGCAGTTAGCTGCACTTACAGTGTATTGTGTATATATATATGCATCCTAGGTGTTGTAAATATATATATATATATATATATATATATATATATATATATATACATATATATATATATATATATATATATATATATATATATATATATATATATATATATATATATATATATATATATATATATATATATATATATATATATATATATATATATATATATATATATATATATATATATATATATATATATATATACATATACACTGTATTCAGTTTAGCTAGATCTGTTCCTGTTATTCTCTTCCTACTGACAGGCAGGCAGGTGTTTTTACAGTATTTACAGCTACCTGAAGAAAATTGCTGGTGTTCTTCTGATCCTATTAGTACCGCAAGCAGCTGCAGTTTTTACAAGTTAGTGTAGTGCGTCCTCTGCACAGGGTGCACCTAAAGCTACCTGAAGAAAATTGGTGGTGTTCTTCTTATCCTATTAGTACCGCATGCAGCTGCAGTATTTACAAGTTAGTGTAGTGTGTCCTCTGCACAGTGTGCACCTAAAGCTACCTGAAGAAAATTGGTGGTGTTCTTCTGATCCCATTAGTACCAAAGGCAGCTGCAGTATTTACAAGTTAGCGTAGTGCGTCCTCTGCACAGTGTGCACCTAAAGCTACCTGAAGACAATTGCTGTTGTTCTTCTGATCCTATTAGTACCGCAGGTAGCTGCAGTATTTACAAGTTGGTGTAGTGCGTCCTATGCACAGTGTGCACCTAAAGCTACCTGAAGAAAATTGGTGGTGTTCTTCTGATCCTATTAGTACTGCAGGCAGCTGCAGTATTTATGGTTAGTATAGTGTGTCCTCTGCACAGTGTGCGCCTAAAGCTACCTGAAGACAATTGCTGTTGTTCTTCTGATACTATTAGTACCGCAGGCAGCTGCAGTATTTACAAATTAGTGTAGTGCGTCCTCTGCACAGTGTGCACCTAAAGCTACCTGAAGAAAATTGGTAGTGTTCTTCTGATTCTATTAGTACAGCAGGCAGCTGCAGTATTTACAAGTTAGTGTAGTGCGTCCTCTGCAAAGTGTGCACCTAAAGCTATCTGAAGACAATTGCTGATGTTCTTCTGATCCTATTAGTACGGCAGGCAGCTGCAGTATTTACAAGTTAGTGTAGTGCGTCCTCTGCACAGTGTGCACCTAAAGCTACCTGAAGAAAATTGGTGGTGTTCTTCTGATCCTATTAGTACTGCATGCAGCTGCAGTATTTACAAGTTAGTGTAGTGCGTCCTCTGCACAGTGTGCACCTAAAGCTACCTGAAGAAAATTGGTGGTGTTATTCTGATCCTATTAGTACCGCAGGCAGCTGCAGTATTTATGGTTAGTGTAGTGCGTCCTCTGCACAGTGTGCACCTAAAGCTACCTGAAAACAATTGCTGTTGTTCTTCTGATCCTATTAGTACCGCAGGCAGCGGCAGTATTTACAAGTTAATGTAGTGTGTCCTCTGCACAGTGTGCACCTAAAGCTACCCGGAATAAATTGGTGGTATTCTTCTGATCCTATTAGTACCGCATGCACATGCAGAATATACAAGTTAGTGTAGTGCGTCCTCTGCACAGTGTGCACCTAAAGCTACCTGAAGAAAATTGGTGGTGTTCTTCTGACCCTATTAGTACCACAGGCAGCTGCAGTATTTATGGTTAGTCTAGTGCGTACTCTGCACAGTGTGCAACTAAAGCTACCTAAAGACAACTACTGTTGTTCTTCTGATCCTATTAGTACCGCAGGCAGCTGCAGTACTTACAAGTTAGTGTAGTGCGTCCTCTGCACAGTGTGCACCTAAAGCTATCTGAAGAAAATTGGTGGTGTTCTTCTGATCCTATTAGTACCGCAGGCAGCTGCAGTATTTACAAGTTGGTGTAGTGCGTCCTCTGCACAGTGTGCACCTAAAGCTACCTGAAGACAATTGCTGTTTTTCTTCTGATCCTATTAGTACCGCAGGCAGCTGCAGTATTTACAAGTTAGTGTAGTGCGTCCTCTGCACAGTGTGCACCTAAAGCTACCTGAAGAAAATTGGTGGTGTTCTTCTGATCCTATTAGTACCGCATGCAGCTGCAGTATTTACAAGTTAGTGCAGTGCGTCCCCTGCACAGTGTGCACCTGAAGCTACTTGAAGAAAATTGGTGGTGTTCTTCTGATCCTATTAGTACCGCAGGCAGCTGCAGTATTTACAAGTTAGTGTAGTGAGTCCTCTGCACAGTGTGCACCTAAAGCTACTTGAAGAAAATTGGTGGTGTTCTTCTGATCCTATTAGTACCGTAGGCAGCTACAGTATTTACAAATTAGTGTAGTGCGTCCTCTGCACAGTGTGCACCTAAAGCTAACTGAAGAAAATTGGTGGTGTTCTTCTGATCCTATTAGTACCGCAGGCAGCTACAGTACTTATAAGTTAGTGTAGAGCGTCCTCTGCACAGTGTGCACCTAAAGCTACCTGAAGAAAATTGGTGGTGTTCTTCTGATCCTATTAGTACCGCAGGCAGCTGCAGTATTTATGGTTAGTGTAGTGCGTCCTCTGCACAGTGTGCACCTAAAGCTACCTAAAGACAATTACTGTTGTTCTTCTGATACTATTAATACCGCAGGCAGCTGCAGTATTTACAAGTTAATGTAGTGCGTCCTCTGCACAGTGTGCACCTGAAGCTACTTGAAGAAAATTGGTGGTGTTCTTCTGATCCTATTAGTACCGCAGGCAGCTGCAGTATTTACAAGTTAGTGTAGTGAGTCCTCTGCACAGTGTGCACCTAAAGCTACTTGAAGAAAATTGGTGGTGTTCTTCTGATCCTATTAGTACCGCAGGCAGCTGCAATATTTACAAGTTAGTGTAGTGCGTCCTCTGCACAGTGTGCACCTAAAGCTACCTGAAGAAAATTGGTGGTGTTCTTCTGATCCTATTAGTACCACAGGCAGCTACAGTATTTACAAATTAGTGTAGTGCGTCCTCTGCACACTGTGCAACTAAAGCTATCTGAAGAAAATTGGTGGTGTTCTTCTGATCCTATTAGTACCGCAGGCAGCTGCAGTATTTATGGTTAGTGTACTGCGTCCTCTGCACAGTGTGCACCTAAAGCTACCTAAAGACAATTACTGTTGTTCTTCTGATACTATTAATACCGAAGGAAGGTATCATCAAACCCTTACTAAATAAACCCAATCTCGACCCTAAGGACCCCAACTACCGCAGACCAATAACTAGCCTCAACACCATCTCCAAGATTATGGAGAAAGCGGTAGTACAACAGCTACAGCGCCACCTGGACACACACCAACTCCTGGATCCTCTGCAATCAGGCTTTCGCCCAGGGCATGGCACAGAAACAGCACTTCTCAAAATATGGGATGATGCCCTCGAAGCAGCTGATGACGGAGAATTATGTCTCTTGGTACTATTAGACCTCACCCGCCTCAAAGAAGTAGCAGGAGTCACAGACTCTGGGCTAAAATGGTTTGCATCCTTCTTAGAGAATCGCTCTCAGATAGTGAAACTTGGAGCATTCACTTCTGAAACCCGGGCAATCTCCTGTGGAGTCCCGCAGGGTTCACCCTTATCACCAGTCCTTTTCAACATCTACATCCGCCCACTCCTCAAAATCATCAGAAAATCGGACCTCTCCTTCCACTCATATGCTGATGAAACCCAACTGTACCTTTGCATCACCAGACAAAAAGACCACCATCAACAACTAGAAAAATGCCTCACTATGATAGATGACTGGATGACCATTAGCTCCCTCAAACTCAACGGGTCAAAAACAGAACTTCATCTCCTACACGCTAATCAAAATGCCAAAAACAAGGCTCTGTGGATACCTCCCACCATCTTAGGACAGACCATCTCTCCGAGCACCAAAGTCAAGAGTCTCGGAGTTATCTTTGACTCAGAAATGACAATGGATGCACAAATAGGATCGGTTGTCAGTGGATCCCACCATCTCCTCCGCCTGTTATGTAGACTTACCCCCTTCATCCCAGAGGAGGACAAAGCAGCAGTAGTTGGAACAATCATCAATTCCCGACTCGATTACGCTAACTCGCTCTATATAGGATTACCCCAATATCAGCTTGCGCGCTTACAACTCATCCAAAACACAGTGGCAAGACTGTTAACAGGAAAAAAAACCTGGGAGTCAATCTCCCCATCCCTGAGGAGCCTACACTGGCTAACCGTAAAGAATCGGATCACATTCAAGACCCTATGCCTCACCCACAAATGCATACAAGGAAACGTGCCTCAATACCTTCGAGAGAAAATAAAACACTACACACCAAATCGCAATCTTCGATCGTCTAACCAAAACCTCCTTCTCATTCCCAAATACCGCTACAAAGCAAAGGGAGAACAAAGGTTTGCAGTCCAAGGACCTTGACTATGGAACGCACTTCCGCCCCACATACGCATGGAAGAAAACCATCTGGCTTTCAGGAAAAAACTCAAGACCTTCCTCTTCTAGAAGCTGTCAAAACCAATGCATTAGCACCTTGAGGCGATTCAGTTCGCATTTGCAGCGCTCTATAATGTTTTCATTCATTCATTCATTCATTCATAGAAAATATACCAAATCAAATCATTATTCATCCAAAAAAATAATGTCAAAACAATAACTCCAAGGCCAATAATAAATAACATGTTATCTCCTCCGATTCTGCAACATGTCTGGTTGACGAACGGCCGTTCAGAAATGAACTGAAAAGCACAAAATGAAAAGTGCGAAATGAAAAGCGCTAAATGAAAATCAACACTCACCAAACTTCTAGTAACACGAAATTAGCAGAAGTAGCCCAAAGGGTGGCACTAAAGAGCTGAAAAACCACGTAGTATATCACTACGTTCATGATTGTTGGCCAACAATTGTGTGGCCGTGTGTATGCAAGACAAATTTGGGCCAGCCGTGTGTATGCAAGACAAATTTGGGCCAGCGCCCTTCAGACAAAATTCCACGGTTTTGTTGGCCAACAATCCGATCGTGTGTACGAAGCTTAAGGCTTGCCAGGTTGTAAAAGGAATGTACAGATGGACTCCAGAGTTTGTAACAGAGTTGGTGACTAGATGGGACCAAAAGTGTCTGGAAATGTAGATGCCACACCATTTATTACTCTAATATAAGCAACCGTAGACCTATATAAAAATCAGGGCTGAGGCTTTGAATGATTAATGAGAACACCTTGTCTTACTTTTTAAATTAGAATTGTATATAAATAATACAAATATTGATATATAATATTTGCCAAGTTGTAAAAGGAATGTACAGATGGACTCCAGAGTTTGTAACAGAGTTGGTGACTAGATGGGACCAAAAGTGTCTGGAAATGTAGATGCTATACACCATTTATTACTCTAATACAAGCAACCGTAGACCTATATAAAATATAAAAATCAGGGCTGAGGCTTTGAATGATTAATGAGAACACCTTGTCTTACTTTTTAAATTAGAATTGTATATAAATAATACAAATATTAATATATAATATGAGTTTATAAAGTGTAAGCAAATTCTACCTATAAGTGAAAAATCCTCCTTAGTTGGGATGACACTTCTAGTAAGGGTTTGGTCTTCTAGGTTATCCAGTAATTGATTGTGCTAAAACCTATTCCTAGAGTGCAAGGACACCCAGGCACATCCAAAGCTGCTTGGTACTTCTTGCTTAATGCAGTTCAAATCTCAGATATCAATTTTCAAAGCTGGAAGTATGTTGCAATGAAAACAACAAATCAACAGAACTATCCAAATACAAGGGGGGGGGGGGGGGGGGGGGGTTGCCGTGCCTAATCCGTGGTTATATTATTACCTAGCGCCACAATTACAGTACCATAATTTGGGATTTTTTTACTTTCACTTTCAATGATAATGGTAAACAGGACAAATACAGAGAGTGAATCTCCCTAAACGGGAACACAGATAGCAATAAAACCTGACAGGTGTTCTAATCCCTCTGCACTCTATCCAAAACTAAAAAAAAGTTTTGATTAAGTTATACTTTAAATTAACTATCTTACCTGTAATGACTTGCAAATCGGGTCAATTAGCAGCTGCAATGTTTTTATTCATCTACAGTACATCACCTGGTTGGGGCATTCTCACCTAGGACTAATTCCATGCTCTCATTGTACCCAGTCTGCACTATTCATTATGCGATTTCACATGAAAACACAGGACATACCGGGGAGCTTAGAATCCTCATGTTTTAATACTTCCAACAGGCTGTATCCCACATACTCTCTGATTCAAAAAATCTGGTTAAAGGTGCGGTTTATACAGAGCATTATAGGATTCACAGACTACAGTCTGCTGTTGCATAATTCCATGTATACATAACTAGTGAACCTGCCATGTGCAGGGATGTGGACATGATGTGGCATCACTCATTTGAGGCAGATTTTTCAAAAAGGATTGCTTTGAGCACTTACGAGCTGCTTTCCACCTCCCCTCCACAATGCACTTTTACTACCTCCAGCTTTGGCATTCCGTCCACTCCCGGGGCGTATTGGCTGACTGGTCTCAGTCCCCCACACCAGTGTTTGGTATGTTTAGTCTGTAAAAAACACAAAGGGGTTTATTTCTAATAGCTAAGAAATGCTATTGACGTCCTACCTAGAAGACTACCCTTCTAATGCCAAAGAGAAATGGGAGAAATGTGGGCCCGATAGATGATGAGCTGTCGGATAATGTCCTCGAGTCAAAACTCCATAGCTCACTGAACATGGTGCAAAGACTCTCCCAACTGTATATTGTGCATGGTGCGCAATATACTTTCTTAAAACTACACCGCATGGGTATACTACAAACTCCACTGTGCGCTAAGTGCACCACTATGAATGGGGATCTTATACACCTTCTATGGTGCTGCCCCAAACGACATCTTTACTGGGAGGCAGTTGTTAGTACTATTAACTCAGTTTTTTACATTACAATACCACTTGAGCCCATCAGATGCATACTGGGGATTAGGGATGAGTTTCGAGTTCGAGTCGAACCCATGTTCGACTCGAACATCGCATGTTCGACCGTTCGTCGAATTATGAACAATATGGGCCGTTTGTGCCAAATTTGAATGGCGTGCCACGGCCCATAATTCACTGAGGCATCGCAGTGCATTGCTGGCTGATGATTGGCCAAGCATGCACTATGACCCGCATGCTTGGCAAATCACAGCGCCGTCTGTACAGAGAGCAATAATTGGCCAAAGCCAGGGTGGCTTTGGCCAATTATGGCTCAGGGGGTTTAGCACACGCCCCACGCTATATAAGGCAGCCTGCACGTCGGCCCTGTGTAGTGTGTGCTGGCATTGAGAGAGAGAAAGAGAGAGAGAGAGAGACAGTGTAATTTGATTTAAGTTAGATAGAGTAGGCAGGCGAGGCAGTTAGCTGCACTTACAGTGTATTGTGTATATATATATGCATCCTAGGTGTTGTAAATATATATATATATATATATATATATATATATATATATATATATATATATATATATATATATATATATATATATATATATATATATATATATATATATATATATATATATATATATATATATATATATATATATATATATATATATATATATATATATATATATATATATATATATATATATATATATATATATATACATATACACTGTATTCAGTTTAGCTAGATCTGTTCCTGTTATTCTCTTCCTACTGACAGGCAGGCAGGTGTTTTTACAGTATTTACAGCTACCTGAAGAAAATTGCTGGTGTTCTTCTGATCCTATTAGTACCGCAAGCAGCTGCAGTTTTTACAAGTTAGTGTAGTGCGTCCTCTGCACAGGGTGCACCTAAAGCTACCTGAAGAAAATTGGTGGTGTTCTTCTTATCCTATTAGTACCGCATGCAGCTGCAGTATTTACAAGTTAGTGTAGTGTGTCCTCTGCACAGTGTGCACCTAAAGCTACCTGAAGAAAATTGGTGGTGTTCTTCTGATCCCATTAGTACCAAAGGCAGCTGCAGTATTTACAAGTTAGCGTAGTGCGTCCTCTGCACAGTGTGCACCTAAAGCTACCTGAAGACAATTGCTGTTGTTCTTCTGATCCTATTAGTACCGCAGGTAGCTGCAGTATTTACAAGTTGGTGTAGTGCGTCCTATGCACAGTGTGCACCTAAAGCTACCTGAAGAAAATTGGTGGTGTTCTTCTGATCCTATTAGTACTGCAGGCAGCTGCAGTATTTATGGTTAGTATAGTGTGTCCTCTGCACAGTGTGCGCCTAAAGCTACCTGAAGACAATTGCTGTTGTTCTTCTGATACTATTAGTACCGCAGGCAGCTGCAGTATTTACAAATTAGTGTAGTGCGTCCTCTGCACAGTGTGCACCTAAAGCTACCTGAAGAAAATTGGTAGTGTTCTTCTGATTCTATTAGTACAGCAGGCAGCTGCAGTATTTACAAGTTAGTGTAGTGCGTCCTCTGCAAAGTGTGCACCTAAAGCTACCTGAAGACAATTGCTGATGTTCTTCTGATCCTATTAGTACGGCAGGCAGCTGCAGTATTTACAAGTTAGTGTAGTGCGTCCTCTGCACAGTGTGCACCTAAAGCTACCTGAAGAAAATTGGTGGTGTTCTTCTGATCCTATTAGTACTGCATGCAGCTGCAGTATTTACAAGTTAGTGTAGTGCGTCCTCTGCACAGTGTGCACCTAAAGCTACCTGAAGAAAATTGGTGGTGTTATTCTGATCCTATTAGTACCGCAGGCAGCTGCAGTATTTATGGTTAGTGTAGTGCGTCCTCTGCACAGTGTGCACCTAAAGCTACCTGAAAACAATTGCTGTTGTTCTTCTGATCCTATTAGTACCGCAGGCAGCGGCAGTATTTACAAGTTAATGTAGTGTGTCCTCTGCACAGTGTGCACCTAAAGCTACCCGGAATAAATTGGTGGTATTCTTCTGATCCTATTAGTACCGCATGCACATGCAGAATATACAAGTTAGTGTAGTGCGTCCTCTGCACAGTGTGCACCTAAAGCTACCTGAAGAAAATTGGTGGTGTTCTTCTGACCCTATTAGTACCACAGGCAGCTGCAGTATTTATGGTTAGTCTAGTGCGTACTCTGCACAGTGTGCAACTAAAGCTACCTAAAGACAACTACTGTTGTTCTTCTGATCCTATTAGTACCGCAGGCAGCTGCAGTACTTACAAGTTAGTGTAGTGCGTCCTCTGCACAGTGTGCACCTAAAGCTATCTGAAGAAAATTGGTGGTGTTCTTCTGATCCTATTAGTACCGCAGGCAGCTGCAGTATTTACAAGTTGGTGTAGTGCGTCCTCTGCACAGTGTGCACCTAAAGCTACCTGAAGACAATTGCTGTTTTTCTTCTGATCCTATTAGTACCGCAGGCAGCTGCAGTATTTACAAGTTAGTGTAGTGCGTCCTCTGCACAGTGTGCACCTAAAGCTACCTGAAGAAAATTGGTGGTGTTCTTCTGATCCTATTAGTACCGCATGCAGCTGCAGTATTTACAAGTTAGTGCAGTGCGTCCCCTGCACAGTGTGCACCTGAAGCTACTTGAAGAAAATTGGTGGTGTTCTTCTGATCCTATTAGTACCGCAGGCAGCTGCAGTATTTACAAGTTAGTGTAGTGAGTCCTCTGCACAGTGTGCACCTAAAGCTACTTGAAGAAAATTGGTGGTGTTCTTCTGATCCTATTAGTACCGTAGGCAGCTACAGTATTTACAAATTAGTGTAGTGCGTCCTCTGCACAGTGTGCACCTAAAGCTAACTGAAGAAAATTGGTGGTGTTCTTCTGATCCTATTAGTACCGCAGGCAGCTACAGTACTTATAAGTTAGTGTAGAGCGTCCTCTGCACAGTGTGCACCTAAAGCTACCTGAAGAAAATTGGTGGTGTTCTTCTGATCCTATTAGTACCGCAGGCAGCTGCAGTATTTATGGTTAGTGTAGTGCGTCCTCTGCACAGTGTGCACCTAAAGCTACCTAAAGACAATTACTGTTGTTCTTCTGATACTATTAATACCGCAGGCAGCTGCAGTATTTACAAGTTAATGTAGTGCGTCCTCTGCACAGTGTGCACCTGAAGCTACTTGAAGAAAATTGGTGGTGTTCTTCTGATCCTATTAGTACCGCAGGCAGCTGCAGTATTTACAAGTTAGTGTAGTGAGTCCTCTGCACAGTGTGCACCTAAAGCTACTTGAAGAAAATTGGTGGTGTTCTTCTGATCCTATTAGTACCGCAGGCAGCTGCAATATTTACAAGTTAGTGTAGTGCGTCCTCTGCACAGTGTGCACCTAAAGCTACCTGAAGAAAATTGGTGGTGTTCTTCTGATCCTATTAGTACCACAGGCAGCTACAGTATTTACAAATTAGTGTAGTGCGTCCTCTGCACACTGTGCAACTAAAGCTATCTGAAGAAAATTGGTGGTGTTCTTCTGATCCTATTAGTACCGCAGGCAGCTGCAGTATTTATGGTTAGTGTACTGCGTCCTCTGCACAGTGTGCACCTAAAGCTACCTAAAGACAATTACTGTTGTTCTTCTGATACTATTAATACCGAAGGAAGGTATCATCAAACCCTTACTAAATAAACCCAATCTCGACCCTAAGGACCCCAACTACCGCAGACCAATAACTAGCCTCAACACCATCTCCAAGATTATGGAGAAAGCGGTAGTACAACAGCTACAGCGCCACCTGGACACACACCAACTCCTGGATCCTCTGCAATCAGGCTTTCGCCCAGGGCATGGCACAGAAACAGCACTTCTCAAAATATGGGATGATGCCCTCGAAGCAGCTGATGACGGAGAATTATGTCTCTTGGTACTATTAGACCTCACCCGCCTCAAAGAAGTAGCAGGAGTCACAGACTCTGGGCTAAAATGGTTTGCATCCTTCTTAGAGAATCGCTCTCAGATAGTGAAACTTGGAGCATTCACTTCTGAAACCCGGGCAATCTCCTGTGGAGTCCCGCAGGGTTCACCCTTATCACCAGTCCTTTTCAACATCTACATCCGCCCACTCCTCAAAATCATCAGAAAATCGGACCTCTCCTTCCACTCATATGCTGATGAAACCCAACTGTACCTTTGCATCACCAGACAAAAAGACCACCATCAACAACTAGAAAAATGCCTCACTATGATAGATGACTGGATGACCATTAGCTCCCTCAAACTCAACGGGTCAAAAACAGAACTTCATCTCCTACACGCTAATCAAAATGCCAAAAACAAGGCTCTGTGGATACCTCCCACCATCTTAGGACAGACCATCTCTCCGAGCACCAAAGTCAAGAGTCTCGGAGTTATCTTTGACTCAGAAATGACAATGGATGCACAAATAGGATCGGTTGTCAGTGGATCCCACCATCTCCTCCGCCTGTTATGTAGACTTACCCCCTTCATCCCAGAGGAGGACAAAGCAGCAGTAGTTGGAACAATCATCAATTCCCGACTCGATTACGCTAACTCGCTCTATATAGGATTACCCCAATATCAGCTTGCGCGCTTACAACTCATCCAAAACACAGTGGCAAGACTGTTAACAGGAAAAAAAACCTGGGAGTCAATCTCCCCATCCCTGAGGAGCCTACACTGGCTAACCGTAAAGAATCGGATCACATTCAAGACCCTATGCCTCACCCACAAATGCATACAAGGAAACGTGCCTCAATACCTTCGAGAGAAAATAAAACACTACACACCAAATCGCAATCTTCGATCGTCTAACCAAAACCTCCTTCTCATTCCCAAATACCGCTACAAAGCAAAGGGAGAACAAAGGTTTGCAGTCCAAGGACCTTGACTATGGAACGCACTTCCGCCCCACATACGCATGGAAGAAAACCATCTGGCTTTCAGGAAAAAACTCAAGACCTTCCTCTTCTAGAAGCTGTCAAAACCAATGCATTAGCACCTTGAGGCGATTCAGTTCGCATTTGCAGCGCTCTATAATGTTTTCATTCATTCATTCATTCATTCATAGAAAATATACCAAATCAAATCATTATTCATCCAAAAAAATAATGTCAAAACAATAACTCCAAGGCCAATAATAAATAACATGTTATCTCCTCCGATTCTGCAACATGTCTGGTTGACGAACGGCCGTTCAGAAATGAACTGAAAAGCACAAAATGAAAAGTGCGAAATGAAAAGCGCTAAATGAAAATCAACACTCACCAAACTTCTAGTAACACGAAATTAGCAGAAGTAGCCCAAAGGGTGGCACTAAAGAGCTGAAAAACCACGTAGTATATCACTACGTTCATGATTGTTGGCCAACAATTGTGTGGCCGTGTGTATGCAAGACAAATTTGGGCCAGCGCCCTTCAGACAAAATTCCACGGTTTTGTTGGCCAACAATCCGATCGTTTGTACGAAGCTTAAGGCTTGCCAGGTTGTAAAAGGAATGTACAGATGGACTCCAGAGTTTGTAACAGAGTTGGTGACTAGATGGGACCAAAAGTGTCTGGAAATGTAGATGCCACACCATTTATTACTCTAATACAAGCAACCGTAGACCTATATAAAAATCAGGGCTGAGGCTTTGAATGATTAATGAGAACACCTTGTCTTACTTTTTAAATTAGAATTGTATATAAATAATACAAATATTGATATATAATATTTGCCAAGTTGTAAAAGGAATGTACAGATGGACTCCAGAGTTTGTAACAGAGTTGGTGACTAGATGGGACCAAAAGTGTCTGGAAATGTAGATGCTATACACCATTTATTACTCTAATACAAGCAACCGTAGACCTATATAAAATATAAAAATCAGGGCTGAGGCTTTGAATGATTAATGAGAACACCTTGTCTTACTTTTTAAATTAGAATTGTATATAAATAATACAAATATTAATATATAATATGAGTTTATAAAGTGTAAGCAAATTCTACCTATAAGTGAAAAATCCTCCTTAGTTGGGATGACACTTCTAGCAAGGGTTTGGTCTTCTAGGTTATCCAGTAATTGATTGTGCTAAAACCTATTCCTAGAGTGCAAGGACACCCAGGCACATCCAAAGCTGCTTGGTACTTCTTGCTTAATGCAGTTCAAATCTCAGATATCAATTTTCAAAGCTGGAAGTATGTTGCAATGAAAACAACAAATCAACAGAACTATCCAAATACAAGGGGGGGGGGGGGGTTGCCGTGCCTAATCCGTGGTTATATTATTACCTAGCGCCACAATTACAGTACCATAATTTGGGATTTTTTTACTTTCACTTTCAATGATAATGGTAAACAGGACAAATACAGAGAGTGAATCTCCCTAAACGGGAACACAGATAGCAATAAAACCTGACAGGTGTTCTAATCCCTCTGCACTCTATCCAAAACTAAAAAAAAGTTTTGATTAAGTTATACTTTAAATTAACTATCTTACCTGTAATGACTTGCAAATCGGGTCAATTAGCAGCTGCAATGTTTTTATTCATCTACAGTACATCACCTGGTTGGGGCATTCTCACCTAGGACTAATTCCATGCTCTCATTGTACCCAGTCTGCACTATTCATTATGCGATTTCACATGAAAACACAGGACATACCGGGGAGCTTAGAATCCTCATGTTTTAATACTTCCAACAGGCTGTATCCCACATACTCTCTGATTCAAAAAATCTGGTTAAAGGTGCGGTTTATACAGAGCATTATAGGATTCACAGACTACAGTCTGCTGTTGCATAATTCCATGTATACATAACTAGTGAACCTGCCATGTGCAGGGATGTGGACATGATGTGGCATCACTCATTTGAGGCAGATTTTTCAAAAAGGATTGCTTTGAGCACTTACGAGCTGCTTTCCACCTCCCCTCCACAATGCACTTTTACTACCTCCAGCTTTGGCATTCCGTCCACTCCCGGGGCGTATTGGCTGACTGGTCTCAGTCCCCCACACCAGTGTTTGGTATGTTTAGTCTGTAAAAAACACAAAGGGGTTTATTTCTAATAGCTAAGAAATGCTATTGACGTCCTACCTAGAAGACTACCCTTCTAATGCCAAAGAGAAATGGGAGAAATGTGGGCCCAATAGATGATGAGCTGTCGGATAATGTCCTCGAGTCAAAACTCCATAGCTCACTGAACATGGTGCAAAGACTCTCCCAACTGTATATTGTGCATGGTGCGCAATATACTTTCTTAAAACTACACCGCATGGGTATACTACAAACTCCACTGTGCGCTAAGTGCACCACTATGAATGGGGATCTTATACACCTTCTATGGTGCTGCCCCAAACGACATCTTTACTGGGAGGCAGTTGTTAGTACTATTAACTCAGTTTTTTACATTACAATACCACTTGAGCCCATCAGATGCATACTGGGGATTAGGGATGAGTTTCGAGTTCGAGTCGAACCCATGTTCGACTCGAACATCGCATGTTCGACCGTTCGTCGAATTATGAACAATATGGGCCGTTTGTGCCAAATTTGAATGGCGTGCCACGGCCCATAATTCACTGAGGCATCGCAGTGCATTGCTGGCTGATGATTGGCCAAGCATGCACTATGACCCGCATGCTTGGCAAATCACAGCGCCGTCTGTACAGAGAGCAATAATTGGCCAAAGCCAGGGTGGCTTTGGCCAATTATGGCTCAGGGGGTTTAGCACACGCCCCACGCTATATAAGGCAGCCTGCACGTCGGCCCTGTGTAGTGTGTGCTGGCATTGAGAGAGAGAAAGAGAGAGAGAGAGAGACAGTGTAATTTGATTTAAGTTAGATAGAGTAGGCAGGCGAGGCAGTTAGCTGCACTTACAGTGTATTGTGTATATATATATGCATCCTAGGTGTTGTAAATATATATATATATATATATATATATATATATATACATATATATATATATATATATATATATACATATACACTGTATTCAGTTTAGCTAGATCTGTTCCTGTTATTCTCTTCCTACTGACAGGCAGGCAGGTGTTTTTACAGTATTTACAGCTACCTGAAGAAAATTGCTGGTGTTCTTCTGATCCTATTAGTACCGCAAGCAGCTGCAGTTTTTACAAGTTAGTGTAGTGCGTCCTCTGCACAGGGTGCACCTAAAGCTACCTGAAGAAAATTGGTGGTGTTCTTCTTATCCTATTAGTACCGCATGCAGCTGCAGTATTTACAAGTTAGTGTAGTGTGTCCTCTGCACAGTGTGCACCTAAAGCTACCTGAAGAAAATTGGTGGTGTTCTTCTGATCCCATTAGTACCAAAGGCAGCTGCAGTATTTACAAGTTAGCGTAGTGCGTCCTCTGCACAGTGTGCACCTAAAGCTACCTGAAGACAATTGCTGTTGTTCTTCTGATCCTATTAGTACCGCAGGCAGCTGCAGTATTTACAAGTTGGTGTAGTGCATCCTATGCACAGTGTGCACCTAAAGCTACCTGAAGAAAATTGGTGGTGTTCTTCTGATCCTATTAGTACTGCAGGCAGCTGCAGTATTTATGGTTAGTATAGTGTGTCCTCTGCACAGTGTGCGCCTAAAGCTACCTGAAGACAATTGCTGTTGTTCTTCTGATACTATTAGTACCGCAGGCAGCTGCAGTATTTACAAATTAGTGTAGTGCGTCCTCTGCACAGTGTGCACCTAAAGCTACTTGAAGAAAATTGGTAGTGTTCTTCTGATTCTATTAGTACAGCAGGCAGCTGCAGTATTTACAAGTTAGTGTAGTGCGTCCTCTGCAAAGTGTGCACCTAAAGCTACCTGAAGACAATTGCTGATGTTCTTCTGATCCTATTAGTACGGCAGGCAGCTGCAGTATTTACAAGTTAGTGTAGTGCGTCCTCTGCACAGTGTGCACCTAAAGCTACCTGAAGAAAATTGGTGGTGTTCTTCTGATCCTATTAGTACTGCATGCAGCTGCAGTATTTACAAGTTAGTGTAGTGCATCCTCTGCACAGTGTGCACCTAAAGCTACCTGAAGAAAATTGGTGGTGTTCTTCTGATCCTATTAGTACCGCAGGCAGCTGCAGTATTTATGGTTAGTGTAGTGCGTCCTCTGCACAGTGTGCACCTAAAGCTACCTGAAAACAATTGCTGTTGTTCTTCTGATCCTATTAGTACCGCAGGCAGCGGCAGTATTTACAAGTTAATGTAGTGTGTCCTCTGCACAGTGTGCACCTAAAGCTACCCGGAATAAATTGGTGGTATTCTTCTGATCCTATTAGTACCGCATGCACATGCAGAATATACAAGTTAGTGTAGTGCGTCCTCTGCACAGTGTGCACCTAAAGCTACCTGAAGAAAATTGGTGGTGTTCTTCTGACCCTATTAGTACCACAGGCAGCTGCAGTATTTATGGTTAGTCTAGTGCGTACTCTGCACAGTGTGCAACTAAAGCTACCTGAAGAAAATTGGTGGTGTTCTTCTGATCCTATTAGTACCGCAGGCAGCTGCAGTATTTATGGTTAGTGTAGTGCGTCCTCTGCACAGTGTGCACCTAAAGCTACCTGAAAACAATTGCTGTTGTTCTTCTGATCCTATTAGTACCGCAGGCAGCGGCAGTATTTACAAGTTAATGTAGTGTGTCCTCTGCACAGTGTGCACCTAAAGCTACCCGGAATAAATTGGTGGTATTCTTCTGATCCTATTAGTACCGCATGCACATGCAGAATATACAAGTTAGTGTAGTGCGTCCTCTGCACAGTGTGCACCTAAAGCTACCTGAAGACAATTGCTGTTGTTCTTCTGATACTATTAGTACCGCAGGCAGCTGCAGTATTTACAAATTAGTGTAGTGCGTCCTCTGCACAGTGTGCACCTAAAGCTACTTGAAGAAAATTGGTAGTGTTCTTCTGATTCTATTAGTACAGCAGGCAGCTGCAGTATTTACAAGTTAGTGTAGTGCGTCCTCTGCAAAGTGTGCACCTAAAGCTACCTGAAGACAATTGCTGATGTTCTTCTGATCCTATTAGTACGGCAGGCAGCTGCAGTATTTACAAGTTAGTGTAGTGCGTCCTCTGCACAGTGTGCACCTAAAGCTACCTGAAGAAAATTGGTGGTGTTCTTCTGATCCTATTAGTACTGCATGCAGCTGCAGTATTTACAAGTTAGTGTAGTGCGTCCTCTGCACAGTGTGCACCTAAAGCTACCTGAAGAAAATTGGTGGTGTTCTTCTGATCCTATTAGTACCGCAGGCAGCTGCAGTATTTATGGTTAGTGTAGTGCGTCCTCTGCACAGTGTGCACCTAAAGCTACCTGAAAACAATTGCTGTTGTTCTTCTGATCCTATTAGTACCGCAGGCAGCGGCAGTATTTACAAGTTAATGTAGTGTGTCCTCTGCACAGTGTGCACCTAAAGCTACCCGGAATAAATTGGTGGTATTCTTCTGATCCTATTAGTACCGCATGCACATGCAGAATATACAAGTTAGTGTAGTGCGTCCTCTGCACAGTGTGCACCTAAAGCTACCTGAAGAAAATTGGTGGTGTTCTTCTGACCCTATTAGTACCACAGGCAGCTGCAGTATTTATGGTTAGTCTAGTGCGTACTCTGCACAGTGTGCAACTAAAGCTACCTAAAGACAACTACTGTTGTTCTTCTGATCCTATTCGTACCGCAGGCAGCTGCAGTACTTACAAGTTAATGTAGTGCGTCCTCTGCACAGTGTGCACCTAAAGCTATCTGAAGAAAATTGGTGGTGTTCTTCTGATCCTATTAGTACCGCAGGCAGCTGCAGTATTTACAAGTTGGTGTAGTGCGTCCTCTGCACAGTGTGCACCTAAAGCTACCTGAAGACAATTGCTGTTTTTCTTCTGATCCTATTAGTACCGCAGGCAGCTGCAGTATTTACAAGTTAGTGTAGTGCGTCCTCTGCACAGTGTGCACCTAAAGCTACCTGAAGAAAATTGGTGGTGTTCTTCTGATCCTATTAGTACCGCATGCAGCTGCAGTATTTACAAGTTAGTGCAGTGCGTCCCCTGCACAGTGTGCACCTGAAGCTACTTGAAGAAAATTGGTGGTGTTCTTCTGATCCTATTAGTACTGCAGGCAGCTGCAGTATTTACAAGTTAGTGTAGTGAGTCCTCTGCACAGTGTGCACCTAAAGCTACTTGAAGAAAATTGGTGGTGTTCTTCTGATCCTATTAGTACCGTAGGCAGCTACAGTATTTACAAATTAGTGTAGTGCGTCCTCTGCACAGTGTGCAACTAAAGCTACCTGAAGAAAATTGGTGGTGTTCTTCTGATCCTATTAGTACCGCAGGAAGCTGCAGTATTTACAAGTTAGTGTACAACGTCCTCTGCACAGTGTGCACCTAAATCTACCTGAAGTAAATTGGTGGTGTTCTTCTGATCCTATTAGGACCACAGGCAGCTGCAGTATTTACAAGTTAGTGTAGTGCATCCTCTGCACAGTGTGCACCTAAAGCTACCTGAAGAAAATTGGTGGTGTTCTTCTTATCCTATTAGTACCGCAGGCAGCTGCAGTATTTACAAGTTAGTGTAGTGCGTCCTCTGCACAGTGTGCACCTAAAGCTACCTGAAGAAAGTTGGTGGTGTTCTTCTTATCCTATTAGTACCGCAGGAAGCTGCAGTATTTACAAGTTAGTGTAGTGCGTCCTCTGCACAGTGTGCAAATAAAGCTACCTGAAAAAAATTGGTGGTATTCTTCTGATCCTATTAGTACCGCATGCATCAGCAGTAATTACATGTTAGTGTATTGCGTCCTCTGCACAGTGTGCACCTAAAGCTAACTGAAGAAAATTGGTGGTGTTCTTCTGATCCTATTAGTACCGCAGGCAGCTACAGTACTTATAAGTTAGTGTAGAGCGTCCTCTGCACAGTGTGCACCTAAAGCTACCTGAAGAAAATTGGTGGTGTTCTTCTGATCCTATTAGTACCGCAGGCAGCTGCAGTATTTATGGTTAGTGTAGTGCGTCCTCTGCACAGTGTGCACCTAAAGCTACCTAAAGACAATTACTGTTGTTCTTCTGATACTATTAATACCGCAGGCAGCTGCAGTATTTACAAGTTAATGTAGTGCGTCCTCTGCACAGTGTGCACCTGAAGCTACTTGAAGAAAATTGGTGGTGTTCTTCTGATCCTATTAGTACCGCAGGCAGCTGCAATATTTACAAGTTAGTGTAGTGCGTCCTCTGCACAGTGTGCACCTAAAGCTACCTGAAGAAAATTGGTGGTGTTCTTCTGATCCTATTAGTACCACAGGCAGCTACAGTATTTACAAATTAGTGTAGTGCGTCCTCTGCACACTGTGCAACTAAAGCTATCTGAAGAAAATTGGTGGTGTTCTTCTGATCCTATTAGTACCGCAGGCAGCTGCAGTATTTATGGTTAGTGTACTGCGTCCTCTGCACAGTGTGCACCTAAAGCTACCTAAAGACAATTACTGTTGTTCTTCTGATACTATTAATACCGAAGGCAGCTGCAGTATTTACAAGTTAATGTAGTGTGTCCTCTGCACAGTGTGCACCTGAAGCTACTTAAAGAAAATTGGTGGTGTTCTTCTGATCCTTTTAGTACCGCAGGCAGCTGCAATATTTACAAGTTAGTGTAGTGCGTCCTCTGTGCAGTGTGCACCTAAAGCTACCTGAAGAAAATTGGTGGTGTTCTTCTGATCCTATTAGTACCACAGGCAGCTGCAGTATTTACAAGTTAGTGTAGTGCGTCCTCTGCACAGTGTGCACCTAAAGCTACCTGAAGACAATTGCTGTTGTTCTTCTGATCCTATTAGTACCGCAGGCAGCTGCAGTATTTACAAGTTAGTGTAGTGCGTCCTCTGCACAGTGTGCACCTACCTAAAGAAAATTGGTGGTGATGTTCTTCTGATCCTATTAGTACCGCATGCAGCTGCAGTATTTACAAGTCAGTGTAGTGCCTCCTCTGCACAGTGTGCACCTAAAGCTACCTGAAAAAAATTGGTGGTGTTCTTCTGATCCTATTAGTACCGCATGCAGCTGCAGTATTTACAAGTTAGTGCAGTGCGTCCTCTGAACAATGTGCACCTGAAGCTACTTGAAGAAAATTGGTGGTGTTCTTCTGATCCTATTAGTATTGCAGGCAGCTGCAGTATTTACAAGTTAGTGTAGTGCGTCCTCTGCACAGTGTGCACCTAAAGCTACCTGAAGTAAATTGGTGGTGTTCTTCTGACCCTTTTAGTTCAACAGGCAGCTACAGTATTTACAAATTAGTGTAGTGCGTCCTCTGCACAGTGTGCAACTAAAGCTACCTGAAGAAAATTGGTGGTGTTCTTCTGATCGTATTAGTACCAAAGGAAGCTGCGGTATTTACAAGTTAATGTACTACGTCCTCTGCACAGTGTGCACCTAAAGCTACCTGAAGTAAATTGGTGGTGTTCTTCTGATCCTATTAGTACCGCATACATCTGCAGTATTTACAAGTCAGTGTAGTGCCTCCTCTGCACAGTGTGCACCTAAAGCTACCTGAAAAAAATTGGTGGAGTTCTTCTGATCCTATTAGTACCGCATGCAGCTGCAGTATTTACAAGTTAGTGTAGTGCGTCCTCTGCACAGTGTGCACCTAAAGCTACCTAAAGAAAATTGGTGTTGTTCGTGTGATCCTATTAGTACCGCAGGCAGCTGCAGTATTTACAAGTTAGTGTAGTGCGTCCTCTGTATAGTGTGCACCTAAAGCTACCTGAAGAAAATTGGTAATGTTCTTCTGATCGTATTAGTACCAAAGGCAGCTGCAGTATTTACAAATGAGTGTAGTGCATCCTCTGCACAGTGTGCACCTACCTGAAGAAAATTGGTGGTGTTCTTCTGATCCTATTAGTACCGCAGGCAGCTGCAGTATTTACAAGTTAGTGTAGTGCGTCCTCTGCAAAGTGTGCACCTAAAGCTACCTGAAGAAAATTGGTGGTGTTCTTCTGATCCTATTAGTACCGCAGGCAGCTGCAGTATTTACGGTTAGTGTAGTGCGTCCTCTGCACAGTGTGCACCTGAAGCTACCTGAAGACAATTGCTGTTGTTCTGCTGATCCTATTAGTACCGCAGGCAGCTGCAGTATTTACAAGTTAGTGTAGTGCGTCCTCTGCACAGTGTGCACCTAAAGCTACCTGAAGAAAATTGGTGGTGTTCTTCTGATCCTATTAGTACCGCAGGCAGCTGCAGTATTTACAAGTTAGTGTAGTGCATCCTCTGCACAGTGTGCACCTAAAGCTACCTGAAGAAAATTGGTGGTGTTCTTCTGATCCTATAAGTACCGCATGCAGCTGCAGTATTTACAAGTTAGTGTAGTGCGTCCTCTGCACAGTGTGCACCTAAAGCTACCTGAAGAAAATTGGTGGTGTTCTTCTGATCCTATTAGTACCGCAGGCAGCTGCAGTATTTACAAGTTAGTGTAGTGCGTCCTCTGCACAGTATGCACCTAAAGCTACCTGATGAAAATTGGTGGTGTTCTTCTGATCCTATTAGTACCGCAGGCAGCTGCAGTATTTATGGTTAGTGTAGTGTGTCCTCTGCACAGTGTGCACCTAAAGCTACCTGAAAAAAATTGGTGGTGTTCTTCTGATCCTATTAGTACTGCAGGCAGCTGCAGTATTTACAAGTTAGTGTACTGCGTCCTCTGCACAGTGTGCATCTAAAGCTACCTGAAGAAAATTGGTGGTGTTCTTCTGATCCTATTAGTACAGCAGGCAGCTGCAGTATTTATGGTTAGTGTAGTGCGTCCTCTGCACAGTGTGCACCTGAAGCTACCTGAAGACAATTGCTGTTGTTCTTCTGATCCTTTTAGTACTGCATGCAGCTGCAGTATTTACAAGTTAGTGTAGTGCGTCCTCTGTACAGTGTGCACCTAAAGCTACCTGAAGAAAATTGGTGGTGTTCTTCTGATCCTATTAGTACCGCAGGCAGCTGCAGTATTTACGGTTAGTGTAGTGTGTCCTCTGCACAGTGTGCACCTAAAGGTTCCTGAAGAAAATTGGTGGTGTTTTTCTTATCCTATTAGTACTGCAGGCAGCTGCAGTATTTACAATTTAATGTGCTGCGTCGCTGTCTCTGCGCGTTATTCCAAAAGTTCTTTGGTGTGGGCCTTTTTTGAGATGAGTGCATCAGATCGCACCGCTGCTATTTGCAACATATGTCTCAAGCGTATCTCGTGTGGCCAAAACATCACCCGCTTGGGCACCACATGCTTGACCAGACATATGTCGACCTGCCATCGAGTTTCTTGGCAAGCGTACCTAAAAGACCCACACCAAAGAACAAATAGGACTTCTCCTTGCTCCTCATCAGTTGGGATCTCCAACCCCACTATACCTTCAGTCCTCTCTGAGACCTGCACTGAGAGGAATGAAGGTGTAGAATTAGGTGTGTCACAGCCAAGTACTTGTGGGCAATCTGCTATCGGTACACCAACATCAGATTGTACCAGGCAAATTTCCCTGCCCCAGCTGCTGCACCACCGAAAGAAGTTCGCTCCCAGCCATCCACATACCCAGCGGTTGAATGCTAACTTGCTTAAATTTCTAGCACTTCAACTGCTGCCTTTTCAGTTGGTAGACTCTGCCCCCTTCCGTGAGTTTGTGGAATGTGCGGTTCCTCAGTGGCAGGTTCCCAAACGCCACTTTTTCTAAGGTGTTTCCGGCTCTCTACCGGCATGTGGAAGGCAATGTCTTGGCCTCGCTGGGCAGGGCAGTCAGCGGTAAGGTGCATATTACCGCTGACTCATGGTCCAGCAGGCATGGACAGGGACATTACTTAACTTTTGCACTGGGTGACTCTTCTGGCAGCTGGGAAGGATGCAGGACAGGGTGCAGTAGTGTTGGAGTTTGTTCCGTCACCACGCCTCCAAAATTGTACTAGCAGTGATTCTGCCACACCTCTCTCCTCCATCCCCTCCTCTTCTTCTTCCTCCATGGCCTTTCCTGTGCTGATTTGTCCTCGGAACCAGCGGTAGGTGTTCAAGGGGCTACGCAAGCACGCAGGCAAAAAGATGCCATGCGGTGCTTGAGCTGGTGTGCTTGGGGGACAGGAGCCACACTGTGGCAGAGATTTTGTCAGCTCTGCAGGGGCAGGTTCAGAGGTGGTTGACGCCACGCCAGCTTAAGCCAGGTATGGTGGTTTGCGACAATGGCACCAACCTCCTCTCTGTCCTGTTTGGCTCACATCCTTAACTTGGTGGTGCAGCAGTTCTTGGGCAGGTACCCTGGCTTACAGGATGTCCTGAGGCAGGCCAGGAAAGTCTGTGTGCATTTCTGCAGGTCATATAATGCCAGTACTCGGATGGCTGACCTCCAAAAGGAATTTAACCTGCCCAAGAACTGCCTAATCTGTGACATGCCCACCAGGTGGAACTCAACGTTGGCCATGCTGCAGCAGGTGCACATGCAGAAGAGGGCCATCAATGAGTACCTATGCGACTATGGCACCAGGACAGAGTCAGGGGACCTTGGTTTTTTCCCCCACGCCAGTGGGCCATGATCAGGGATGCATGCACTGTCCTGTCACCATTTGAGGAGGCCACGAGGATGGTGAGCAGTGACAGTGCATGCATCAGTGACACTGTACCTCTTGTCCACCTGTTGGAGCACATGCTGCGTGGAATAATGGACAGGGCACTTGAAGCAGAACAGAGGGAGGAAGAGGAGGACTTCCTTACCTCTCAAGGCCCCCTTTATCCAGACAGTGTTCCTGCGTGCCCGCAGATAGCACAGGAAAGAGAATGAGGAGGAGTAGGATTGTGTCAGCATGGAGGTGGAGCCTGGCACTCAGCATCAGCAGCAGTCTTCAAGGGATCATTTACAGTCCCAAGAAACCCATGGACTTGTACGTGGCTGGGAGGAGGTGGCTGCGCATCATGTCGTCCTTAGTGACCCAGAGGACTCCGGACCGAATGCCTCAGCAAACCTACGCTGCATGGCCTCCCTGATACTGCAAAGCCTGCGGAAGGATCCTCGTATTCCTGGCATCAAGGAGAGGGATCAATACAGGCTGCCAACCCTCCTTCATCCACGTTACAAGGGTAAGGTTGCGGACCTTATCTTGCCGTCGCAGAGGGAGCAGAGGATGAAACATCTTCGGGAGGCCTTGCAGAAAGGTCTCAGAGACTGGGAGGTTACAAACTCCTGTTACTGGACAACGTGTTGCTGAGGCTTCAGTCGGCAAAAGAAGGAGCGGTGGAGAAGGTGGCTGTCTGACCGATGCGTTCAGACAATTTTTTAGTCCGCAGCCCCAAGGTATTATCGGTTCCAGCAACTATCCCCAGCATCTGTTTTACATGGTGCAGGAATACCTAGGGGCAAGATCTGACTTGGACACCTTTCCCACCTAAAATCCTCTAGGTTACAGGGTCTTGAGGATGGATCACTGTCCAGAGCTTGCACAGAATGCAATTGAGCTACTGGCCTTACCAGCATCCAGCGTTCTTTCAGAACGCACATTCAGTGCTGCTGGAGGCTTTGTAACCGATCACAGGGTGTGCCTGTCCACCGACTCAGTCAATCGACTGGCCTTCATAAAAATGAATCAGTCTTGGATCACCACCAGTAGGGATGAGTTTCGTGTTCGAGTCGAACCCATGTTCGACTCGAACATCGTCTGTTCGACCTTTCGTCGAATTGTGAACGATATGGGCCGTTCGCGCAAAATTTGTGTGGCGCGTCACGGCCCATAATTCACTGCGGCATCGCAGTGCATTGCTGGCTGATGACTGGCCAAGCATGCACTATGACCCGCATGCTTGGCCAATCACAGCGTCGTTAGTAGAGAGAGCTGTAATTGGCCAAAGCCAGGGTGGCTTTGGCCAATTATGGCTCAGGGGGTTTAGAACACGCCCCACACTATATAAGGCCGCCTATACGGCGGCCCTGTGTAGTGTGTTCTGGCGTGCTTAGAGAGAGAGAGAGACAGTGTCATTAAATTTGAGTTAGCTAGATTAGGCAGGACAGTCAGTGAGTTAGCCGCACTTACAGTGTATTGTGTATATATATATGCATCCCAGGTGTTGTATATATATATATATATATATATACACACTGTATTCAGTTTAGCTAGATCTATTCCTGTTATCTTCCTACTGACAGGCAGGCTTGTCTTGTTACATTATTTACAGCTACCTGAAGAAAATTGTTCTTTTGATCCTATTAGTACCACAGTCAGGCAGCTAGACTATTTACAGTTAATGTAGTGCGTCCTCCTCACAGTGTTCAGTTAAAGCTACAAGTTAGTTTAATGTGACCTCTGCATAGTGTTCAGCTAAAACTACAAGTTAGTGTAGTGCGTCCTCCTCACAGTGTTCAGCTAAAGCTACAAGTTAGTGTAGTGTGGCCTCCTCACAGTGTTCAGCTAAAACTACAAGTTAGTGTAGTGTGACCTCTGCACAGTGTTCAGCTAAAGCTACAAGTTAGGGTAGTGCGTCCTTCTCACAGTGTTCAGCTAAAGCTACAAGTTAGTGTAGTGTGTCCTCCTCACAGTGTTCAGCTAAAACTACAAGTTATTGTAGTGCGACCTCCTCACAGTGTTCAGCTAAAGCTACAAGTTAGTGTAGTGCGTCCTCCTCACAGTGTTCAGCTAAAACTACAAGTTAGTGTAGTGCGACCTCTGCACAGTGTTCACCTAAAGCTACAAGTTAGTGTAGTGCGTCCTCTGAACAGTGTTCAGCTAAAACTACAAGTTAGTGTAGTGCTACCTCCTCACAGTGTTCAGCTAAAACTACAAGTTTGTGTAGTGCGACCTCTGCACAGTGTTCAGCTAAAGCTACAAGTTAGTGTAGTGCATCCTCCTCACAGTGTTCAGTTAAAGCTACAAGTTAGTTTAGTGTGACCTCTGCATAGTGTTCAGTTAAAACTACAAGTTAATGTAGTGCGTCCCCCTCACAGTGTTCAGCTAAAGCTACATGTTAGTGTAGTGCGTCCTCCTCACAGTGTTCAGCTAAAACTACAAGTTAGTGTAGTGTGACCTCTGCACAGTGTTCAGCTAAAGCTATAAGTTAGGGTAGTGCGTCCTCCTCACAGTGTTCAGCTAAAACTACAAGTTAGTGTAGTGCGACCTCTGCACAGTGTTCAGCTAAAGCTACAAGTTAGTGTAGTGCGTCCTCCTCACAGTGTTCAGTTAAAGCTACAAGTTAGTTTAGTGTGACCTCTGCATAGTGTTCAGCTAAAACTAGAAGTTAGTGTAGTGCGTCCTCCTCACAGTGTTCAGCTAAAGCTACAAGTTGGTGTAGTGCGTCCTCTGAACAGTGTTCAGCTAAAACTACAAGTTAGTGTAGTGTGACCTCTGCACAGTGTTCAGCTAAAGCTACAAGTTAGGGTAGTGCGTCCTCCTCACAGTGTTCAGCTAAAACTACAAGTTAGTGTAGTGCGACCTCCTCACAGTGTTCAGCTAAAGCTACAAGTTAGTGTAGTGCATCCTCCTCACAGTGGTCAGCTAAAACTACAAGTTAGTGTAGTGCGACCTCTGCACAGTGTTCAGCTAAAGCTACAAGTTAGTGTAGTGCGTCCTCTGAACAGTGTTCAGCTAAAACTACAAGTTAGTGTAGTGTGATCTCCTCACAGTGTTCAGCTAAAGCTACAAGTTATTGTAGTGCGTCCTCCTCACAGTGTTCAGCTAAAACTACAAGTTAGTGTAGTGCGACCCCTGCACAGTGTTCAGCTAAAGCTACAAGGTAGTGTAGTGAGACCTCTGCACAGTGTTCAGCTAAAGCTACAAGTTAGTGTAGTGCGTCCTCCTCACAGTGTTCAGCTAAAGCTACAAGTTAGTTTAGTGTGACCTCTGCATAGTGTTCAGCTAAAACTACAAGTTAGTGTAGTGCGTCCTCCTCATAGTCTTCAGCTAAAGCTACAAGTTAGTGTAGTGCGTCCCCCTAACAGTGTTCAGCTAAAACTACAAGTTAGTGTAGTGTGACCTCTGCACAGTGTTCCGCTAAAGCTACAAGTTAGGGTAGTGTGTCCTCCTCACAGTGTTCAGCTAAAGCTACAAGTTAGTGTAGTGTGTCCTCCTCACAGTGTTCAGCTAAAACTACAAGTTAGTGTACTGCAACCCTCACAGTGTTCAGCTAAAGCTATAAGTTAGTGTAGTGCGTCCTCCTCACAGTGTTCAGCTAAAACTACAAGTTAGTGTAGTGCGACCTCTGCACAGTGTTCAGCTAAAGCTACAAGTTAGTGTAGTGCATCCTCTGAACAGTGTTCAGCTAAAACTACAAGTTAGTGTAGTGCGACCTCCTCACAGTGTTCAGCTAAAGCTACAAGTTAGTGTAGTGCGTCCTCCTCACAGTGTTCAGCTAAAACTACAAGTTAGTGTAGTGCGACCTCTGCACAGTGTTCAGCTAAAGCTACAAGTTAGTGTAGTGCGTCCTCTGAACAGTGTTCAGCTAAAACTACAAGTTAGTGTAGTGCGACCTCCTCACAGTGTTCAGCTAAAGCTACAAGTTAGTGTAGTGCGTCCTCCTCAAAGTGTTCAGCTAAAACTACAAGTTAGTGTAGTGCGACCTCTGCACAGTGTTCAGCTAAAGCTACAAGTTAGGGTAGTGCGTCCTCCTCACAGTGTTCAGCTAAAGCTACAAGTTAGTGTAGTGTGTCCTTCTCACAGTGTTCAGCTAAAACTACAAGTTAGTGTAGTGCGACCTCCTCACAGTGTTCAGCTTAAGCTACAAGTTAGTGTAGTGCGTCCTCCTCACAGTGGTCAGCTAAAACTACAAGTTAGTGTAGTGCGACCTCTGCACAGTGTTCAGCTAAAGCTACAAGTTAGTGTAGTGCGTCCTCCTCACAGTGTTCAGCTAAAGCTACAAGTTAGTTTAGTGTGACCTCTGCATAGTGTTCAGCTAAAACTACAAGTTAGTGTAGTGCGTCCTCCTCACAGTCTTCAGCTAAAGCTACAAGTTAGTGTAGTGCGTCCCCCTAACAGTGTTCAGCTAAAACTACAAGTTAGTGTATTGCGACCTCCTCACAGTGTTCAGCTAAAGCTACAAGTTAGTGTAGTGCGTCCTCCTCACAGTGTTCAGCTAAAACTACAAGTTAGTGTAGTGCGACCTCTGCACAGTGTTCAGCTAAAGCTACAAGGTAGTGTAGTGCGACCTCTGCACAGTGTTCAGCTAAAGCTACAAGTTAGTGTGGTGCGTCCTCCTCACAGTGTTCAGCTAAAGCTACAAGTTAGTGTAGTGCGTCCTCCTAACAGTTTTCAGCTAAAACTACAAGTTAGTGTAGTGTGACCTCTGCACAATGTTCAGCTAAAGTAACAAGTTAGGGTAGTGCGTCCTCCTCACAGTGTTCAGCTAAAACTACAAGTTAGTGTAGTGTGTCCTCCTCACAGTGTTCAGCTAAAGCTACAAGTTAGTGTAGTGCATCCTCCTCACAGTGTTCAGCTAAAACTACAAGTTAGTGTAGTGTGACCTCTGCACAGTGTTCAGCTAAAGCTATAAGTTAGGGTAGTGCGTCCTCCTCACAGTGTTCAGCTAAAACTACAAGTTAGTGTAGTGCGACCTCTGCACAGTGTTCAGCTAAAGCTACAAGTTAGTGTAGTGCGTCCTCCTCACAGTGTTCAGTTAAAGCTACAAGTTAGTTTAGTGTGACCTCTGCATAGTGTTCAGCTAAAACTAGAAGTTAGTGTAGTGCGTCCTCCTCACAGTGTTCAGCTAAAGCTACAAGTTGGTGTAGTGCGTCCTCTGAACAGTGTTCAGCTAAAACTACAAGTTAGTGTAGTGTGACCTCTGCACAGTGTTCAGCTAAAGCTACAAGTTAGGGTAGTGCGTCCTCCTCACAGTGTTCAGCTAAAACTACAAGTTAGTGTAGTGCGACCTCCTCACAGTGTTCAGCTAAAGCTACAAGTTAGTGTAGTTCATCCTCCTCACAGTGGTCAGCTAAAACTACAAGTTAGTGTAGTGCGACCTCTGCACAGTGTTCAGCTAAAGCTACAAGTTAGTGTAGTGCGTCCTCTGAACAGTGTTCAGCTAAAACTACAAGTTAGTGTAGTGTGATCTCCTCACAGTGTTCAGCTAAAGCTACAAGTTATTGTAGTGCGTCCTCCTCACAGTGTTCAGCTAAAACTACAAGTTAGTGTAGTGCGACCCCTGCACAGTGTTCAGCTAAAGCTACAAGGTAGTGTAGTGAGACCTCTGCACAGTGTTCAGCTAAAGCTACAAGTTAGTGTAGTGCGTCCTCCTCACAGTGTTCAGCTAAAGCTACAAGTTAGTTTAGTGTGACCTCTGCATAGTGTTCAGCTAAAACTACAAGTTAGTGTAGTGCGTCCTCCTCACAGTCTTCAGCTAAAGCTACAAGTTAGTGTAGTGCGTCCCCCTAACAGTGTTCAGCTAAAACTACAAGTTAGTGTAGTGTGACCTCTGCACAGTGTTCCGCTAAAGCTACAAGTTAGGGTAGTGTGTCCTCCTCACAGTGTTCAGCTAAAGCTACAAGTTAGTGTAGTGTGTCCTCCTCACAGTGTTCAGCTAAAACTACAAGTTAGTGTACTGCAACCCTCACAGTGTTCCGCTAAAGCTACAAGTTAGGGTAGTGTGTCCTCCTCACAGTGTTCAGCTAAAGCTATAAGTTAGTGTAGTGCGTCCTCCTCACAGTGTTCAGCTAAAACTACAAGTTAGTGTAGTGCGACCTCTGCACAGTGTTCAGCTAAAGCTACAAGTTAGTGTAGTGCATCCTCTGAACAGTGTTCAGCTAAAACTACAAGTTAGTGTAGTGCGACCTCCTCACAGTGTTCAGCTAAAGCTACAAGTTAGTGTAGTGCGTCCTCCTCACAATGTTCAGCTAAAACTACAAGTTAGTGTAGTGCGACCTCTGCACAGTGTTCAGCTAAAGCTACAAGTTAGTGTAGTGCGTCCTCTGAACAGTGTTCAGCTAAAACTACAAGTTAGTGTAGTGCAACCTCCTCACAGTGTTCAGCTAAAGCTACAAGTTAGTGTAGTGCGTCCTCCTCAAAGTGTTCAGCTAAAACTACAAGTTAGTGTAGTGCGACCTCTGCACAGTGTTCAGCTAAAGCTACAAGTTAGGGTAGTGCGTCCTCCTCACAGTGTTCAGCTAAAGCTACAAGTTAGTGTAGTGTGTCCTTCTCACAGTGTTCAGCTAAAACTACAAGTTAGTGTAGTGCGACCTCCTCACAGTGTTCAGCTTAAGCTACAAGTTAGTGTAGTGCGTCCTCCTCACAGTGGTCAGCTAAAACTACAAGTTAGTGTAGTGCGACCTCTGCACAGTGTTCAGCTAAAGCTACAAGTTAGTGTAGTGCGTCCTCCTCACAGTGTTCAGCTAAAGCTACAAGTTAGTTTAGTGTGACCTCTGCATAGTGTTCAGCTAAAGCTACAAGTTAGGGTAGTGCGTCCTCCTCACAGTGTTCAGCTAAAGCTACAAGTTAGTGTAGTGTGTCCTTCTCACAGTGTTCAGCTAAAGCTACAAGTTAGTGTAGTGCGTCCTCCTCACAGTGGTCAGCTAAAACTACAAGTTATTGTAGTGCGTCCTCTGAACAGTGTTCAGCTAAAACTACAAGTTAGTGTAGTGCGACCTCTGCACAGTGTTCAGCTAAAGCTACAAGTTAGGGTAGTGCGTCCTCCTCACAGTGTTCAGCTAAAACTACAAGTTAGTGTAGTGTGACCTCTGCACAGTGTTCAGCTAAAGCTACTAGTTAGGGTAGTGCGTCCTCCTCACAGTGTTCAGCTAAAGCTACAAGTTAGTGTAGTGTGTCCTCCTCACAGTGTTCAGCTAAAACTACAAGTTAGTGTAGTGCGACCTCCTCACAGTGTTCAGCTAAAGCTACAAGTTAGCGTAGTGCGTCCTCCTCACAGTGTTCAGCTAAAACTACAAGTTAGTGTAGTGCGACCTCCTCACAGTGTTCAGCTTAAGCTACAAGTTAGTGTAGTGCGTCCTCCTCACAGTGTTCAGCTAAAACTACAAGTTAGTGTAGTGTGACCTCTGCACAGTGTTCAGCTAAAGCTACAAGTTAGTGTAGTGCGTCCTCCTCACAGTGTTCAGCTAAAACTACAAGTTAGTGTAGTGCGACCTCCCCACAGTGTTCAGCTAAAGCTGCAAGTTAGTGTAGTGCGTCCTCCGCACAGTGTTCAGCTAAAACTACAAGTTAGTGTAGTGCGACCTCTGCACAGTGTTCAGCTAAAGCTACAAGGTAGTGTAGTGCGGCTTCTGCACAGTGTTCAGCTAAAGCTACAAGTTAGTGTAGTGCGTCCTCACAGTGTTCAGCTAAAACTACAAGTTAGTGTAGTGTGACCTCTGCACAGTGTTCAGCAAAGGCTACAAGTTAGTGTAGTGCATCCTCTGAACAGTGTTCAGCTAAAACTACAAGTTAGTGTAGTGCGACCTCAGCACAGTGTTCAGCTAAAGCTTCAAGTTAGTGTAGTGCGTCCTCCTCACAGTGTTCAGTTAAAGCTACAAGTTAGTTTAGTGTGACCTCTGCATAGTGTTCAGCTAAAACTAGAAGTTAGTGTAGTGCGTCCTCCTCACAGTGTTCAGCTAAAGCTACAAGTTGGTGTAGTACGTCCTCTGAACAGTGTTCAGCTAAAACTACAAGTTAGTGTAGTGTGACCTCTGCACAGTGTTCAGCTAAAGCTACAAGTTAGGGTAGTGCGTCCTCCTCACAGTGTTCAGCTAAAGCTACAAGTTAGTGTAGTGTGTCCTCCTCACAGTGTTCAGCTAAAACTACAAGTTAGTGTAGTGCGACCTCCTCACAGTGTTCAGCTAAAGCTACAAGTTAGTGTAGTGCATCCTCTGAACAGTGTTCAGCTAAAACTACAAGTTAGTGTAGTGCGACCTCCTCACAGTGTTCAGCTAAAGCTACAAGTGAGTGTAGTGCGTCCTCCTCACAGTGTTCAGCTAAAACTACAAGTTAGTGTAGTGCGACCTCCTCACAGTGTTCAGCTAAAGCTACAAGTTAGTGTAGTGCGTCCTCCTCAAAGTGTTCAGCTAAAACTACAAGTTAGTGTAGTGCGACCTCTGCACAGTGTTCAGCTAAAGCTACAAGTTAGGGTAGTGCGTCCTCCTCACAGTGTTCATCTAAAGCTACAAGTTAGTGTAGTGTGTCCTTCTCACAGTGTTCAGCTAAAACTACAAGTTAGTGTAGTGCGACCTCCTCACAGTGTTCAGCTTAAGCTACAAGTTAGTGTAGTGCGTCCTCCTCACAGTGGTCAGCTAAAACTACAAGTTAGTGTAGTGCGACCTCTGCACAGTGTTCAGCTAAAGCTACAAGTTAGTGTAGTGCGTCCTCTGAACAGTGTTCAGCTAAAACTACAAGTGAGTGTAGTGTGACCTCCTCACAGTGTTCAGCTAAAGCTACAAGTTAGTGTAGTGCGTCCTCCTCACAGTGTTCAGCTAAAACTACAAGTTAGTGTAGTGCGACCCCTGCACAGTGTTCAGCTAAAGCTACAAGGTAATGTAGTGAGACCTCTGCACAGTGTTCAGCTAAAGCTACAAGTTAGTGTAGTGCGTCCTCCTCACAGTGTTCAGCTAAAGCTACAAGTTAGTTTAGTGTGACCTCTGCATAGTGTTCAGCTAAAACTACAAGTTAGTGTAGTGTGTCCTCCTCACAGTCTTCAGCTAAAGCTACAAGTTAGTGTAGTGCGTCCCCCTAACAGTGTTCAGCTAAAGCTACAAGTTAGTGAAGTGCGTCCTCCTCACAGTGTTCAGCTAAAACTACAAGTTAGTGTAGTGCGACCTCTGCACAGTGTTCAGCTAAAGCTACAAGTTAGTGTAGTGCGTCCTCCTCACAGTGTTCAGCTAAAACTACAAGTTAGTGTAGTGCGACCTCTGCACAGTGTTCAGCTAAAGCTACAAGGTAGTGTAGTGCGACCTCTGCACAGTGTTCAGCTAAAGCTACAAGTTAGTGTGGTGCGTCCTCCTCACAGTGTTCAGCTAAAGCTACAAGTTAGTTTAGTGTGACCTCTGCATAGTGTTCAGCTAAAACTACAAGTTAGTGTAGTGCGTCCTCATCACAGTGTTCAGCTAAAGCTACAAGTTAGTGTAGTGCGTCCTCCTAACAGTTTTCAGCTGAAACTACAAGTTAGTGTAGTGTGACCTCTGCACAATGTTCAGCTAAAGTAACAAGTTAGGGTAGTGCGTCCTCCTCACAGTGTTCAGCTAAAGCTACAAGTTAGTGTAGTGTGTCCTCCTCACAGTGTTCAGCTAAAGCTACAAGTTAGTGTAGTGCATCCTCCTCACAGTGTTCAGCTAAAACTACAAGTTAGTGTAGTGCGACCTCTGCACAGTGTTCAGCTAAAGCTACAAGTTAGTGTAGTGCGTCCTCCTCACAGTGGTCAGCTAAAACTACAAGTTATTGTAGTGCGTCCTCTGAACAGTGTTCAGCTAAAACTACAAGTTAGTGTAGTGCGACCTCCTCACAGTGTTCAGCTAAAGCTACAAGTTAGGGTAGTGCGTCCTCCTCACAGTGTTCAGCTAAAACTACAAGTTAGTGTAGTGTGACCTCTGCACAGTGTTCAGCTAAAGCTACAAGTTAGGGTAGTACGTCCTCCTCACAGTGTTCAGCTAAAGCTACAAGTTAGTGTAGTGTGTCCTCCTCACAGTGTTCAGCTAAAACTACAAGTTAGTGTAGTGCGACCTCCTCACAGTGTTCAGCTAAAGCTACAAGTTAGCGTAGTGCGTCCTCCTCACAGTGTTCAGCTAAAACTACAAGTTAGTGTAGTGCGACCTCCTCACAGTGTTCAGCTTAAGCTACAAGTTAGTGTAGTGCGTCCTCCTCACAGTGTTCAGCTAAAACTACAAGTTAGTGTAGTGTGACCTCTGCACAGTGTTCAGCTAAAGCTACAAGTTAGTGTAGTGCGTCCTCCTCACAGTGTTCAGCTAAAACTACAAGTTAGTGTAGTGCGACCTCCCCACAGTGTTCAGCTAAAGCTGCAAGTTAGTGTAGTGCGTCCTCCGCACAGTGTTCAGCTAAAACTACAAGTTAGTGTAGTGCGACCTCTGCACAGTGTTCAGCTAAAGCTACAAGGTAGTGTAGTGCGACTTCTGCACAGTGTTCAGCTAAAGCTACAAGTTAGTGTAGTGCGTCCTCACAGTGTTCAGCTAAAACTACAAGTTAGTGTAGTGTGACCTCTGCACAGTGTTCAGCTAAAGCTACAAGTTAGTGTAGTGCATCCTCTGAACAGTGTTCAGCTAAAACTACAAGTTAGTGTAGTGCGACCTCTGCACAGTGTTCAGCTAAAGCTTCAAGTTAGTGTAGTGCGTCCTCCTCACAGTGTTCAGTTAAAGTTACAAGTTAGTTTAGTGTGACCTCTGCATAGTGTTCAGCTAAAACTAGAAGTTAGTGTAGTGCGTCCTCCTCACAGTGTTCAGCTAAAGCTACAAGTTGGTGTAGTGCGTCCTCTGAACAGTGTATAGCTAAAACTACAAGTTAGTGTAGTGTGACCTCTGCACAGTGTTCAGCTAAAGCTACAAGTTAGGGTAGTGCGTCCTCCTCACAGTGTTCAGCTAAAGCTACAAGTTAGTGTAGTGTGTCCTCCTGACAGTGTTCAGCTAAAACTACAAGTTAGTGTAGTGCGACCTCCTCACAGTGTTCAGCTAAAGCTACAAGTTAGTGTACTGCAACCCTCACAGTGTTCAGCTAAAGCTATAAGTTAGTGTAGTGTGTCCTCCTCACAGTGTTCAGCTAAAACTACAAGTTAGTGTAGTGCGACCTCTGCACAGTGTTCAGCTAAAGCTACAAGTTAGTGTAGTGCATCCTCTGAACAGTGTTCAGCTAAAACTACAAGTTAGTGTAGTGCGACCTCCTCACAGTGTTCAGCTAAAGCTACAAGTTAGTGTAGTGCGTCCTCCTCAAAGTGTTCAGCTAAAACTACAAGTTAGTGTAGTGCGACCTCTGCACAGTGTTCAGCTAAAGCTACAAGTTAGGGTAGTGCGTCCTCCTCACAGTGTTCAGCTAAAGCTACAAGTTAGTGTAGTGTGTCCTTCTCACAGTGTTCAGCTAAAACTACAAGTTAGTGTAGTGCGACCTCCTCACAGTGTTCAGCTTAAGCTACAAGTTAGTGTAGTGCGTCCTCCTCACAGTGGTCAGCTAAAACTACAAGTTAGTGTAGTGCGACCTCTGCACAGTGTTCAGCTAAAGCTACAAGTTAGTGTAGTGCGTCCTCTGAACAGTGTTCAGCTAAAACTACAAGTTAGTGTAGTGTGACCTCCTCACAGTGTTCAGCTAAAGCTACAAGTTAGTGTAGTGCATCCTCCTCACATTGTTCAGCTAAAACTACAAGTTAGTGTAGTGCGACCCCTGCACAGTGTTCAGCTAAAGCTGCAAGGTAGTGTAGTGAGACCTCTGCACAGTGTTCAGCTAAAGCTACAAGTTAGTGTAGTGCGTCCTCCTCACAGTGTTCAGCTAAAGCTACAAGTTAGTTTAGTGTGACCTCTGCATAGTGTTCAGCTAAAACTACAAGTTAGTGTAGTGCGTCCCCCTAACAGTGTTCAGCTAAAACTACAAGTTAGTGTATTGCGACCTCCTCACAGTGTTCAGCTAAAGCTACAAGTTAGTGAAGTGCGTCCTCCTCACAGTGTTCAGCTAAAACTACAAGGTAGTGTAGTGCGACCTCTGCACAGTGTTCAGCTAAAGCTACAAGTTAGTGTGGTGCGTCCTCCTCACAGTGTTCAGCTAAAGCTACAAGTTAGTTTAGTGTGACCTCTGCATAGTATTCAGCTAAAACTACAAGTTAGTGTAGTGCGTCCTCATCACAGTGTTCAGCTAAAGCTACAAGTTAGTGTAGTGCGTCCTCCTAACAGTTTTCAGCTAAAACTACAAGTTAGTGTAGTGTGACCTCTGTACAATGTTCAGCTAAAGTAACAAGTTAGGGTAGTGCGTCCTCCTCACAGTGTTCAGCTAAAGCTACAAGTTAGTGTAGTGTGTCCTCCTCACAGTGTTCAGCTAAAGCTACAAGTTAGTGTAGTGCATCCTCCTCACAGTGTTCAGCTAAAACTACAAGTTAGTGTAGTGCGACCTCTGCACAGTTTTCAGCTAAAGCTACAAGTTAGTGTAGTGCGTCCTCCTCACAGTGGTCAGCTAAAACTACAAGTTATTGTAGTGCGTCCTCTGAACAGTGTTCAGCTAAAACTACAAGTTAGTGTAGTGCGACCTCCTCACAGTGTTCAGATAAAGCTACAAGTTAGGGTAGTGCGTCCTCCTCACAGTGTTCAGCTAAAACTACAAGTTAGTGTAGTGTGACCTCTGCACAGTGTTCAGCTAAAGCTACAAGTTAGGGTAGTGCGTCCTCCTCACAGTGTTCAGCTAAAGCTACAAGTTAGTGTAGTGTGATCTCCTCACAGTGTTCAGCTAAAACTACAAGTTAGTGTAGTGCGACCTCCTCACAGTATTCAGCTAAAGCTACAAGTTAGCGTAGTGCGTCCTCCTCACAGTGTTCAGCTAAAACTACAAGTTAGCGTAGTGCGACCTCCTCACAGTGTTCAGCTAAAGCTACAAGTTAGCGTAGTGTGACCTCTGCACAGTGTTCAGCTAAAGCTACAAGTTAGTGTAGTGCGTCCTCCTCACAGTGTTCAGCTAAAACTACAAGTTAGTGTAGTGCGACCTCCCCACAGTGTTCAGCTAAAGCTGCAAGTTAGTGTAGTGCGTCCTCCGCACAGTGTTCAGCTAAAACTACAAGTTAGTGTAGTGCGACCTCTGCACAGTGTTCAGCTAAAGCTACAAGGTAGTGTAGTGCGACTTCTGCACAGTGTTCAGCTAAAGCTACAAGTTAGTGTAGTGCGTCCTCACAGTGTTCAGCTAAAACTACAAGTTAGTGTAGTGTGACCTCTGCACAGTGTTCAGCTAAAGCTACAAGTTAGTGTAGTGCATCCTCTGAACAGTGTTCAGCTAAAACTACAAGTTAGTGTAGTGCGACCTCTGCACAGTGTTGAGCTAAAGCTTCAAGTTTGTGTAGTGCGTCCTCCTCACAGTGTTCATTAAAGCTACAAGTTAGTTTAGTGTGACCTCTGCATAGTGTTCAGCTAAAACTAGAAGTTAGTTTAGTGCGTCCTCCTCACAGTGTTCAGCTAAAGCTACAAGTTGGTGTAGTGCGTCCTCTGAACAGTGTTCAGCTAAAACTACAAGTTAGTGTAGTGTGACCTCTGCACAGTGTTCAGCTAAAGCTACAAGTTAGGGTAGTGCGTCCTCCTCACAGTGTTCAGCTAAAGCTACAAGTTAGTGTAGTGTGTCCTCCTCACAGTGTTCAGCTAAAACTACAAGTTAGTGTAGTGCGACCTCCTCACAGTGTTCAGCTAAAGCTACAAGTTAGTGTAGTGCGTCCTCCTCACAGTGGTCAGCTAAAACTACAAGTTAGTGTAGTGCGACCTCTGCACAGTGTTCAGCTAAAGCTACAAGTTAGTGTAGTGCGTCCTCTGAACAGTGTTCAGCTGAAACTACAAGTTAGTGTAGTGTGACCTCCTCACAGTGTTCAGCTAAAGCTACAAGTTAGTGTAGTGCGTCCTCCTCACAGTGTTCAACTAAAACTACAAGTTAGTGTAGTGCGACCCCTGCACAGTGTTCAGCTAAAGCTACAAGGTAGTGTAGTGAGACCTCTGCACAGTGTTCAGCTAAAGCTACAAGTTAGTGTAGTGCGTCCTCCTCACAGTGTTCAGCTAAAGCTACAAGTTAGTTTAGTGTGACCTCTGCACAGTGTTCAGCTAAAGCTATAAGTTAGTGTAGTGCGTCCTCCTCACAGTGTTCAGCTAAAACTACAAGTTAGTGTAGTGCGACCTCTGCACAGTGTTCAGCTAAAGCTACAAGTTAGTGTAGTGCGTCCCCCTAACAGTGTTCAGCTAAAACTACAAGTTAGTGTAGTGTGACCTCTGCACAGTGTTCAGCTAAAGCTACAAGTTAGGGTAGTGTGTCCTCCTCACAGTGTTCAGCTAAAGCTACAAGTTAGTGTAGTGTGTCCTCCTCACAGTGTTCAGCTAGAACTACAAGTTAGTGTACTGCAACCCTCACAGTGTTCAGCTAAAGCTATAAGTTAGTGTAGTGTGTCCTCCTCACAGTGTTCAGCTAAAACTACAAGTTAGTGTAGTGCGACCTCTGCCCAGTGTTCAGCTAAAGCTACAAGTTAGTGTAGTGCATCCTCTGAACAGTGTTCAGCTAAAACTACAAGTTAGTGTAGTGCGACCTCTGCACAGTGTTCAGCTAAAGCTACAAGTTAGGGTAGTGCGTCCTCCTCACAGTGTTCAGATAAAGCTACAAGTTAGTGTAGTGTGTCCTTCTCACAGTGTTCAGCTAAAACTACAAGTTAGTGTAGTGCGACCTCCTCACAGTGTTCAGCTTAAGCTACAAGTTAGTGTAGTGCGTCCTCCTCACAGTGGTCAGCTAAAACTACAAGTTAGTGTAGTGCGACCTCTGCACAGTGTTCAGCTAAAGCTACAAGTTAGTGTAGTGCGTCCTCTGAACAGTGTTCAGCTAAAACTACAAGTTAGTGTAGTGTGACCTCCTCACAGTGTTCAGCTAAAGCTACAAGTTAGTGTAGTGCGTCCTCCTCACAGTGTTCAGCTAAAACTACAAGTTAGTGTAGTGCGACCCCTGCACAGTGTTCAGCTAAAGCTGCAAGGTAGTGTAGTGAGACCTCTGCACAGTGTTCAGCTAAAGCTACAAGTTAGTGTAGTGCGTCCTCCTCACAGTGTTCAGCTAAAGCTACAAGTTAGTTTAGTGTGACCTCTGCATAGTGTTCAGCTAAAACTACAAGTTAGTGTAGTGCGTCCCCCTAACAGTGTTCAGCTAAAACTACAAGTTAGTGTATTGCGACCTCCTCACAGTGTTCAGCTAAAGCTACAAGTTAGTGAAGTGCGTCCTCCTCACAGTGTTCAGCTAAAACTACAAGTTAGTGTAGTGCGACCTCTGCACAGTGTTCAGCTAAAGCTACAAGGTAGTGTAGTGCGACCTCTGCACAGTGTTCAGCTAAAGCTACAAGTTAGTGTGGTGCGTCCTCCTCACAGTGTTCAGCTAAAGCTACAAGTTAGTTTAGTGTGACCTCTGCATAGTATTCAGGTAAAACTACAAGTTAGTGTAGTGCGTCCCCATCACAGTGTTCAGCTAAAGCTACAAGTTAGTGTAGTGCGTCCTCCTAACAGTTTTCAGCTAAAACTACAAGTTAGTGTAGTGTGACCTCTGTACAATGTTCAGCTAAAGTAACAAGTTAGGGTAGTGCGTCCTCCTCACAGTGTTCAGCTAAAGCTACAAGTTAGTGTAGTGTGTCCTCCTCACAGTGTTCAGCTAAAGCTACAAGTTAGTGTAGTGCATCCTCCTCACAGTGTTCAGCTAAAACTACAAGTTAGTGTAGTGCGACCTCTGCACAGTGTTCAGCTAAAGCTACAAGTTAGTGTAGTGCGTCCTCCTCACAGTGGTCAGCTAAAACTACAAGTTATTGTAGTGCGTCCTCTGAACAGTGTTCAGCTAAAACTACAAGTTAGTGTAGTGCGACCTCCTCACAGTGTTCAGCTAAAGCTACAAGTTAGGGTAGTGCGTCCTCCTCACAGTGTTCAGCTAAAGCTACAAGTTAGTGTAGTGTGATCTCCTCACAGTGTTCAGCTAAAACTACAAGTTAGCGTAGTGCGACCTCCTCACAGTGTTCAGCTAAAGCTACAAGTTAGTGTAGTGCGTCCTCCTCACAGTGTTCAGCTAAAACTACAAGTTAGTGTAGTGCGACCTCTGCACAGTGTTCAGCTAAAGCTACAAGTTAGTGTAGTGCATCCTCTGAACAGTGTTCAGCTAAAACTACAAGTTAGTGTAGTGCGAATTCCTCACAGTGTTCAGCTAAAGCTACAAGTTAGTGTAGTGCGTCCTCCTCACAGTGTTCAGCTAATACTACAAGTTAGTGTAGTGCGACCTCTGCACAGTGTTCAGCTAAAGCTACAAGTTAGTGTAGTGCGTCCTCTGAACAGTGTTCAGCTAAAACTACAAGTTAGTGTAGTGCGACCTCCTCACAGTGTTCAGCTAAAGCTACAAGTTAGTGTAGTGCGTCCTCCTCAAAGTGTTCAGCTAAAACTACAAGTTAGTGTAGTGCGACCTCTGCACAGTGTTCAGCTAAAGCTACAAGTTAGGGTAGTGCGTCCTCCTCACAGTGTTCAGCTAAAGCTACAAGTTAGTGTAGTGTGTCCTTCTCACAGTGTTCAGCTAAAACTACAAGTTAGTGTGGTGCGACCTCCTCACAGTGTTCAGCTTAAGCTACAAGTTAGTGTAGTGCGTCCTCCTCACAGTGGTCAGCTAAAACTACAAGTTAGTGTAGTGCGACCTCTGCACAGTGTTCAGCTAAAGCTACAAGTTAGTGTAGTGCGTCCTCTGAACAGTGTTCAGCTAAAACTACAAGTTAGTGTAGTGTGACCTCCTCACAGTGTTCAGCTAAAGCTACAAGTTAGTGTAGTGCGTCCTCCTCACAGTGTTCAGCTAAAACTACAAGTTAGTGTAGTGCGACCCCTGCACAGTGTTCAGCTAAAGCTGCAAGGTAGTGTAGTGAGACCTCTGCACAGTGTTCAGCTAAAGCTACAAGTTAGTGTAGTGTGTCCTCCTCACAGTGTTCAGCTAAAGCTACAAGTTAGTTTAGTGTGACCTCTGCATAGTGTTCAGCTAAAACTACAAGTTAGTGTAGTGCGTCCCCCTAACAGTGTTCAGCTAAAACTACAAGTTAGTGTATTGCGACCTCCTCACAGTGTTCAGCTAAAGCTACAAGTTAGTGAAGTGCGTCCTCCTCACAGTGTTCAGCTAAAACTACAAGTTAGTGTAGTGCGACCTCTGCACAGTGTTCAGCTAAAGCTACAAGGTAGTGTAGTGCGACCTCTGCACAGTGTTCAGCTAAAGCTACAAGTTAGTGTGGTGCGTCCTCCTCACAGTGTTCAGCTAAAGCTACAAGTTAGTTTAGTGTGACCTCTGCATAGTATTCAGCTAAAACTACAAGTTAGTGTAGTGCGTCCTCATCACAGTGTTCAGCTAAAGCTACAAGTTAGTGTAGTGCGTCCTCCTAACAGTTTTCAGCTAAAACTACAAGTTAGTGAAGTGTGACCTCTGTACAATGTTCAGCTAAAGTAACAAGTTAGGGTAGTGCGTCCTCCTCACAGTGTTCAGCTAAAGCTACAAGTTAGTGTAGTGTGTCCTCCTCACAGTGTTCAGCTAAAGCTACAAGTTAGTGTAGTGCATCCTCCTCACAGTGTTCAGCTAAAACTACAAGTTAGTGTAGTGCGACCTCTGCACAGTGTTCAGCTAAAGCTACAAGGTAGTGTAGTGCGACCTCTGCACAGTGTTCAGCTAAAGCTACAAGTTAGTGTGGTGCGTCCTCCACACAGTGTTCAGCTAAAGCTACAAGTTAGTTTAGTGTGACCTCTGCATAGTATTCAGCTAAAACTACAAGTTAGTGTAGTGCGTCCTCATCACAGTGTTCAGCTAAAGCTACAAGTTAGTGTAGTGCGTCCTCCTAACAGTTTTCAGCTAAAACTACAAGTTAGTGTAGTGTGACCTCTGTACAATGTTCAGCTAAAGTAACAAGTTAGGGTAGTGCGTCCTCCTCACAGTGTTCAGCTAAAGCTACAAGTTAGTGTAGTGTGTCCTCCTCACAGTGTTCAGCTAAAGCTACAAGTTAGTGTAGTGCATCCTCCTCACAGTGTTCAGCTAAAACTACAAGTTAGTGTAGTGCGACCTCTGCACAGTGTTCAGCTAAAGCTACAAGTTAGTGTAGTGCGTCCTCCTCACAGTGGTCAGCTAAAACTACAAGTCATTGTAGTGCGTCCTCTGAACAGTGTTCAGCTAAAACTACAAGTTAGTGTAGTGCGACCTCCTCACAGTGTTCAGCTAAAGCTACAAGTTAGGGTAGTGCGTCCTCCTCACAGTGTTCAGCTAAAACTACAAGTTAGTGTAGTGTGACCTCTGCACAGTGTTCAGCTAAAGCTACAAGTTAGGGTAGTGCGTCCTCCTCACAGTGTTCAGCTAAAGCTACAAGTTAGTGTAGTGTGATCTCCTCACAGTGTTCAGCTAAAACTACAAGTTAGCGTAGTGCGACCTCCTCACAGTGTTCAGCTAAAGCTACAAGTTAGCGTAGGGTGACCTCTGCACAGTGTTCAGCTAAAGCTACAAGTTAGTGTAGTGCGTCCTCCTCACAGTGTTCAGCTAAAACTACAAGTTAGTGTAGTGCGACCTCTGCACAGTGTTCAGCTAAAGCTACAAGTTAGTGTAGTGCATCCTCTGAACAGTGTTCAGCTAAAACTACAAGTTAGTGTAGTGCGACCTCCTCACAGTGTTCAGCTAAAGCTACAAGTTAGTGTAGTGCGTCCTCCTCACAGTGTTCAGCTAAAACTACAAGTTAGTGTAGTGCGACCTCTGCACAGTGTTCAGCTAAAGCTACAAGTTAGTGTAGTGCGTCCTCTGAACAGTGTTCAGCTAAAACTACAAGTTAGTGTAGTGCGACCTTCTCACAGTGTTCAGCTAAAGCTACAAGTTAGTGTAGTGCGTCCTCCTCAAAGTGTTCAGCTAAAACTACAAGTTAGTGTAGTGCGACCTCTGCACAGTGTTCAGCTAAAGCTACAAGTTAGGGTAGTGCGTCCTCCTCACAGTGTTCAGCTAAAACTACAAGTTAGTGTATTGCGACCTCCTCACAGTGTTCAGCTAAAGCTACAAGTTAGTGAAGTGCGTCCTCCTCACAGTGTTCAGCTAAAACTACAAGTTAGTGTAGTGCGACCTCTGCACAGTGTTCAGCTAAAGCTACAAGGTAGTGTAGTGCGACCTCTGCACAGTGTTCAGCTAAAGCTACAAGTTAGTGTGGTGCGTCCTCCTCACAGTGTTCAGCTAAAGCTACAAGTTAGTTTAGTGTGACCTCTGCATAGTATTCAGGTAAAACTACAAGTTAGTGTAGTGCGTCCCCATCACAGTGTTCAGCTAAAGCTACAAGTTAGTGTAGTGCGTCCTCCTAACAGTTTTCAGCTAAAACTACAAGTTAGTGTAGTGTGACCTCTGTACAATGTTCAGCTAAAGTAACAAGTTAGGGTAGTGCGTCCTCCTCACAGTGTTCAGCTAAAGCTACAAGTTAGTGTAGTGTGTCCTCCTCACAGTGTTCAGCTAAAGCTACAAGTTAGTGTAGTGCATCCTCCTCACAGTGTTCAGCTAAAACTACAAGTTAGTGTAGTGCGACCTCTGCACAGTGTTCAGCTAAAGCTACAAGTTAGTGTAGTGCGTCCTCCTCACAGTGGTCAGCTAAAACTACAAGTTATTGTAGTGCGTCCTCTGAACAGTGTTCAGCTAAAACTACAAGTTAGTGTAGTGCGACCTCCTCACAGTGTTCAGCTAAAGCTACAAGTTAGGGTAGTGCGTCCTCCTCACAGTGTTCAGCTAAAACTACAAGTTAGTGTAGTGGGACCTCTGCACAGTGTTCAGCTAAAGCTACAAGTTAGGGTAGTGCGTCCTCCTCACAGTGTTCAGCTAAAGCTACAAGTTAGTGTAGTGTGATCTCCTCACAGTGTTCAGCTAAAACTACAAGTTAGCGTAGTGCGACCTCCTCACAGTGTTCAGCTAAAGCTACAAGTTAGCGTAGTGTGACCTCTGCACAGTGTTCAGCTAAAGCTACAAGTTAGTGTAGTGCGTCCTCCTCACAGTGTTCAGCTAAAACTACAAGTTAGTGTAGTGCGACCTCTGCACAGTGTTCAGCTAAAGCTACAAGTTAGTGTAGTGCATCCTCTGAACAGTGTTCAGCTAAAACTACAAGTTAGTGTAGTGCGAATTCCTCACAGTGTTCAGCTAAAGCTACAAGTTAGTGTAGTGCGTCCTCCTCACAGTGTTCAGCTAATACTACAAGTTAGTGTAGTGCGACCTCTGCACAGTGTTCAGCTAAAGCTACAAGTTAGTGTAGTGCGTCCTCTGAACAGTGTTCAGCTAAAACTACAAGTTAGTGTAGTGCGACCTCCTCACAGTGTTCAGCTAAAGCTACAAGTTAGTGTAGTGCGTCCTCCTCAAAGTGTTCAGCTAAAACTACAAGTTAGTGTAGTGCGACCTCTGCACAGTGTTCAGCTAAAGCTACAAGTTAGGGTAGTGCGTCCTCCTCACAGTGTTCAGCTAAAGCTACAAGTTAGTGTAGTGTGTCCTTCTCACAGTGTTCAGCTAAAACTACAAGTTAGTGTAGTGCGACCTCCTCACAGTGTTCAGCTTAAGCTACAAGTTAGTGTAGTGCGTCCTCCTCACAGTGGTCAGCTAAAACTACAAGTTAGTGTAGTGCGACCTCTGCACAGTGTTCAGCTAAAGCTACAAGTTAGTGTAGTGCGTCCTCTGAACAGTGTTCAGCTAAAACTACAAGTTAGTGTAGTGTGACCTCCTCACAGTGTTCAGCTAAAGCTACAAGTTAGTGTAGTGCGTCCTCCTCACAGTGTTCAGCTAAAACTACAAGTTAGTGTAGTGCGACCCCTGCACAGTGTTCAGCTAAAGCTGCAAGGTAGTGTAGTGAGACCTCTGCACAGTGTTCAGCTAAAGCTACAAGTTAGTGTAGTGCGTCCTCCTCACAGTGTTCAGCTAAAGCTACAAGTTAGTTTAGTGTGACCTCTGCATAGTGTTCAGCTAAAACTACAAGTTAGTGTAGTGCGTCCCCCTAACAGTGTTCAGCTAAAACTACAAGTTAGTGTATTGCGACCTCCTCACAGTGTTCAGCTAAAGCTACAAGTTAGTGAAGTGCGTCCTCCTCACAGTGTTCAGCTAAAACTACAAGTTAGTGTAGTGCGACCTCTGCACAGTGTTCAGCTAAAGCTACAAGGTAGTGTAGTGCGACCTCTGCACAGTGTTCAGCTAAAGCTACAAGTTAGTGTGGTGCGTCCTCCTCACAGTGTTCAGCTAAAGCTACAAGTTAGTTTAGTGTGACCTCTGCATAGTATTCAGCTAAAACTACAAGTTAGTGTAGTGCGTCCTCATCACAGTGTTCAGCTAAAGCTACAAGTTAGTGTAGTGCGTCCTCCTAACAGTTTTCAGCTAAAACTACAAGTTAGTGTAGTGTGACCTCTGTACAATGTTCAGCTAAAGTAACAAGTTAGGGTAGTGCGTCCTCCTCACAGTGTTCAGCTAAAGCTACAAGTTAGTGTAGTGTGTCCTCCTCACAGTGTTCAGCTAAAGCTACAAGTTAGTGTAGTGCATCCTCCTCACAGTGTTCAGCTAAAACTACAAGTTAGTGTAGTGCGACCTCTGCACAGTGTTCAGCTAAAGCTACAAGTTAGTGTAGTGCGTCCTCCTCACAGTGGTCAGCTAAAACTACAAGTCATTGTAGTGCGTCCTCTGAACAGTGTTCAGCTAAAACTACAAGTTAGTGTAGTGCGACCTCCTCACAGTGTTCAGCTAAAGCTACAAGTTAGGGTAGTGCGTCCTCCTCACAGTGTTCAGCTAAAACTACAAGTTAGTGTAGTGTGACCTCTGCACAGTGTTCAGCTAAAGCTACAAGTTAGGGTAGTGCGTCCTCCTCACAGTGTTCAGCTAAAGCTACAAGTTAGTGTAGTGTGATCTCCTCACAGTGTTCAGCTAAAACTACAAGTTAGCGTAGTGCGACCTCCTCACAGTGTTCAGCTAAAGCTACAAGTTAGCGTAGGGTGACCTCTGCACAGTGTTCAGCTAAAGCTACAAGTTAGTGTAGTGCGTCCTCCTCACAGTGTTCAGCTAAAACTACAAGTTAGTGTAGTGCGACCTCTGCACAGTGTTCAGCTAAAGCTACAAGTTAGTGTAGTGCATCCTCTGAACAGTGTTCAGCTAAAACTACAAGTTAGTGTAGTGCGACCTCCTCACAGTGTTCAGCTAAAGCTACAAGTTAGTGTAGTGCGTCCTCCTCACAGTGTTCAGCTAAAACTACAAGTTAGTGTAGTGCGACCTCTGCACAGTGTTCAGCTAAAGCTACAAGTTAGTGTAGTGCGTCCTCTGAACAGTGTTCAGCTAAAACTACAAGTTAGTGTTATGCGACCTTCTCACAGTGTTCAGCTAAAGCTACAAGTTAGTGTAGTGCGTCCTCCTCAAAGTGTTCAGCTAAAACTACAAGTTAGTGTAGTGCGACCTCTGCACAGTGTTCAGCTAAAGCTACAAGTTAGGGTAGTGCGTCCTCCTCACAGTGTTCAGCTAAAGCTACAAGTTAGTGTAGTGTGTCCTTCTCACAGTGTTCAGCTAAAACTACAAGTTAGTGTAGTGCGACCTCCTCACAGTGTTCAGCTTAAGCTACAAGTTAGTGTAGTGCGTCCTCCTCACAGTGGTCAGCTAAAACTACAAGTTAGTGTAGTGCGACCTCTGCACAGTGTTCAGCTAAAGCTACAAGTTAGTGTAGTGCGTCCTCTGAACAGTGTTCAGCTAAAACTACAAGTTAGTGTAGTGTGACCTCCTCACAGTGTTCAGCTAAAGCTACAAGTTAGTGTAGTGCGTCCTCCTCACAGTGTTCAGCTAAAACTACAAGTTAGTGTAGTGCGACCCCTGCACAGTGTTCAGCTAAAGCTGCAAGGTAGTGTAGTGAGACCTCTGCACAGTGTTCAGCTAAAGCTACAAGTTAGTGTAGTGCGTCCTCCTCACAGTGTTCAGCTAAAGCTACAAGTTAGTTTAGTGTGACCTCTGCATAGTGTTCAGCTAAAACTACAAGTTAGTGTAGTGCGTCCCCCTAACAGTGTTCAGCTAAAACTACAAGTTAGTGTATTGCGACCTCCTCACAGTGTTCAGCTAAAGCTACAAGTTAGTGAAGTGCGTCCTCCTCACAGTGTTCAGCTAAAACTACAAGTTAGTGTAGTGCGACCTCTGCACAGTGTTCAGCTAAAGCTACAAGGTAGTGTAGTGCGACCTCTGCACAGTGTTCAGCTAAAGCTACAAGTTAGTGTGGTGCGTCCTCCTCACAGTGTTCAGCTAAAGCTACAAGTTAGTTTAGTGTGACCTCTGCATAGTATTCAGCTAAAACTACAAGTTAGTGTAGTGCGTCCTCATCACAGTGTTCAGCTAAAGCTACAAGTTAGTGTAGTGCGTCCTCCTAACAGTTTTCAGCTAAAACTACAAGTTAGTGTAGTGTGACCTCTGTACAATGTTCAGCTAAAGTAACAAGTTAGGGTAGTGCGTCCTCCTCACAGTGTTCAGCTAAAGCTACAAGTTAGTGTAGTGTGTCCTCCTCACAGTGTTCAGCTAAAGCTACAAGTTAGTGTAGTGCATCCTCCTCACAGTGTTCAGCTAAAACTACAAGTTAGTGTAGTGCGACCTCTGCACAGTGTTCAGCTAAAGCTACAAGTTAGTGTAGTGCGTCCTCCTCACAGTGGTCAGCTAAAACTACAAGTTATTGTAGTGCGTCCTCTGAACAGTGTTCAGCTAAAACTACAAGTTAGTGTAGTGCGACCTCCTCACAGTGTTCAGCTAAAGCTACAAGTTAGGGTAGTGCGTCCTCCTCACAGTGTTCAGCTAAAACTACAAGTTAGTGTAGTGTGACCTCTGCACAGTGTTCAGCTAAAGCTACAAGTTAGGGTAGTGCGTCCTCCTCACAGTGTTCAGCTAAAGCTACAAGTTAGTGTAGTGTGATCTCCTCACAGTGTTCAGCTAAAACTACAAGTTAGCGTAGTGCGACCTCCTCACAGTGTTCTGCTAAAGCTACAAGTTAGCGTAGTGTGACCTCTGCACAGTGTTCAGCTAAAGCTACAAGTTAGTGTAGTGCGTCCTCCTCACAGTGTTCAGCTAAAACTACAAGTTAGTGTAGTGCGACCTCCCCACAGTGTTCAGCTAAAGCTGCAAGTTAGTGTAGTGCGTCCTCCGCACAGTGTTCAGCTAAAACTACAAGTTAGTGTAGTGCGACCTCTGCACAGTGTTCAGCTAAAGCTACAAGGTAGTGTAGTGCGACTTCTGCACAGTGTTCAGCTAAAGCTACAAGTTAGTGTAGTGCGTCCTCACAGTGTTCAGCTAAAACTACAAGTTAGTGTAGTGCGACCTCTGCACAGTGTTCAGCTAAAGCTACAAGTTAGTGTAGTGCATCCTCTGAACAGTGTTCAGCTAAAACTACAAGTTAGTGTAGTGCGACCTCTGCACAGTGTTCAGCTAAAGCTTCAAGTTAGTGTAGTGTGTCCTCCTCACAGCGTTCATTAAAGCTACAAGTTAGTTTAGTGTGACCTCTGCATAGTGTTCAGCTAAAACTAGAAGTTAGTGTAGTGCGTCCTCCTCACAGTGTTCAGCTAAAGCTACAAGTTGGTGTAGTGCGTCCTCTGAACAGTGTTCAGCTAAAACTACAAGTTAGTGTAGTGTGACCTCTGCACAGTGTTCAGCTAAAGCTACAAGTTAGGGTAGTGCGTCCTCCTCACAGTGTTCAGCTAAAGCTACAAGTTAGTGTAGTGTGTCCTCCTCACAGTGTTCAGCTAAAGCTACAAGTTAGTGTAGTGCGTCCTCCTCACAGTGGTCAGCTAAAACTACAAGTTAGTGTAGTGCGACCTCTGCACAGTGTTCAGCTAAAGCTACAAGTTAGTGTAGTGCGTCCTCTGAACAGTGTTCAGCTGAAACTACAAGTTAGTGTAGTGTGACCTCCTCACAGTGTTCAGCTAAAGCTACAAGTTAGTGTAGTGCGTCTTCCTCACAGTGTTCAACTAAAACTACAAGTTAGTGTAGTGCGACCCCTGCACAGTGTTCAGCTAAAGCTACAAGGTAGTGTAGTGAGACCTCTGCACAGTGTTCAGCTAAAGCTACAAGTTAGTGTAGTGCGTCCTCCTCACAGTGTTCAGCTGAAACTACAAGTTAGTGTAGTGTGACCTCCTCACAGTGTTCAGCTAAAACTACAAGTTAGTGTAGTGCGACCTCCTCACAGTGTTCAGCTAAAGCTACAAGTTAGTGTAGTGCGTCCTCCTCACAGTGTTCATCTAAAACTACAAGTTAGTGTAGTGCGACCTCTGCACAGTGTTCAGCTAAAGCTACAAGTTAGTGTAGTGCGTCCTCTGAACAGTGTTCAGCTAAAACTACAAGTTAGTGTAGTGCGACCTCCTCACAGTGTTCAGCTAAAGCTACAAGTTAGTGTAGTGCGTCCTCCTCAAAGTGTTCAGCTAAAACTACAAGTTAGTGTAGTGTGACCTCTGCACAGTGTTCAGCTAAAGCTACAAGTTAGGGTAGTGCGTCCTCCTCACAGTGTTCAGCTAAAGCTACAAGTTAGTGTAGTGTGTCCTTCTCACAGTGTTCAGCTAAAACTACAAGTTAGTGTAGTGCGACCTCCTCACAGTGTTCAGCTTAAGCTACAAGTTAGTGTAGTGCGTCCTCCTCACAGTGGTCAGCTAAAACTACAAGTTAGTGTAGTGCGACCTCTGCACAGTGTTCAGCTAAAGCTACAAGTTAGTGTAGTGCGTCCTCTGAACAGTGTTCAGCTAAAACTACAAGTTAGTGTAGTGTGACCTCCTCACAGTGTTCAGCTAAAGCTACAAGTTAGTGTAGTGCGTCCTCCTCACAGTGTTCAGCTAAAACTACAAGTTAGTGTAGTGCGACCCCTGCACAGTGTTCAGCTAAAGCTGCAAGGTAGTGTAGTGAGACCTCTGCACAGTGTTCAGCTAAAGCTACAAGTTAGTGTAGTGCGTCCTCCTCACAGTGTTCAGCTAAAGCTACAAGTTAGTTTAGTGTGACCTCTGCATAGTGTTCAGCTAAAACTACAAGTTAGTGTAGTGCGTCCCCCTAACAGTGTTCAGCTAAAACTACAAGTTAGTGTATTGCGACCTCCTCACAGTGTTCAGCTAAAGCTACAAGTTAGTGAAGTGCGTCCTCCTCACAGTGTTCAGCTAAAACTACAAGTTAGTGTAGTGCGACCTCTGCACAGTGTTCAGCTAAAGCTACAAGGTAGTGTAGTGCGACCTCTGCACAGTGTTCAGCTAAAGCTACAAGTTAGTGTGGTGCGTCCTCCTCACAGTGTTCAGCTAAAGCTACAAGTTAGTTTAGTGTGACCTCTGCATAGTATTCAGCTAAAACTACAAGTTAGTGTAGTGCGTCCTCATCACAGTGTTCAGCTAAAGCTACAAGTTAGTGTAGTGCGTCCTCCTAACAGTTTTCAGCTAAAACTACAAGTTAGTGTAGTGTGACCTCTGTACAATGTTCAGCTAAAGTAACAAGTTAGGGTAGTGCGTCCTCCTCACAGTGTTCAGCTAAAGCTACAAGTTAGTGTAGTGTGTCCTCCTCACAGTGTTCAGCTAAAGCTACAAGTTAGTGTAGTGCATCCTCCTCACAGTGTTCAGCTAAAACTACAAGTTAGTGTAGTGCGACCTCTGCACAGTGTTCAGCTAAAGCTACAAGTTAGTGTAGTGCGTCCTCCTCACAGTGGTCAGCTAAAACTACAAGTTATTGTAGTGCGTCCTCTGAACAGCGTTCAGCTAAAACTACAAGTTAGTGTAGTGCGACCTCCTCACAGTGTTCAGCTAAAGCTACAAGTTAGGGTAGTGCGTCCTCCTCACAGTGTTCAGCTAAAACTACAAGTTAGTGTAGTGTGACCTCTGCACAGTGTTCAGCTAAAGCTACAAGTTAGGGTAGTGCGTCCTCCTCACAGTGTTCAGCTAAAGCTACAAGTTAGTGTAGTGTGATCTCCTCACAGTGTTCAGCTAAAACTACAAGTTAGCGTAGTGCGACCTCCTCACAGTGTTCTGCTAAAGCTACAAGTTAGTTTAGTGTGACCTCTGCATAGTGTTCAGCTAAAACTACAAGTTAGTGTAGTGCGTCCCCCTAACAGTGTTCAGCTAAAACTACAAGTTAGTGTATTGCGACCTCCTCACAGTGTTCAGCTAAAGCTACAAGTTAGTGAAGTGCGTCCTCCTCACAGTGTTCAGCTAAAACTACAAGTTAGTGTAGTGCGACCTCTGCACAGTGTTCAGCTAAAGCTACAAGGTCGTGTAGTGCGACCTCTGCACAGTGTTCAGCTAAAGCTACAAGTTAGTGTGGTGCGTCCTCCTCACAGTGTTCAGCTAAAGCTACAAGTTAGTTTAGTGTGACCTCTGCATAGTATTCAGCTAAAACTACAAGTTAGTGTAGTGCGTCCTCATCACAGTGTTCAGCTAAAGCTACAAGTTAGTGTAGTGCGTCCTCCTAACAGTTTTCAGCTAAAACTACAAGTTAGTGTAGTGTGACCTCTGTACAATGTTCAGCTAAAGTAACAAGTTAGGGTAGTGCGTCCTCCTCACAGTGTTCAGCTAAAGCTACAAGTTAGTGTAGTGTGTCCTCCTCACAGTGTTCAGCTAAAGCTACAAGTTAGTGTAGTGCATCCTCCTCACAGTGTTCAGCTAAAACTACAAGTTAGTGTAGTGCGACCTCTGCACAGTGTTCAGCTAAAGCTACAAGTTAGTGTAGTGCGTCCTCCTCACAGTGGTCAGCTAAAACTACAAGTTATTGTAGTGCGTCCTCTGAACAGTGTTCAGCTAAAACTACAAGTTAGTGTAGTGCGACCTCCTCACAGTGTTCAGCTAAAGCTACAAGTTAGGGTAGTGTGTCCTCCTCACAGTGTTCAGCTAAAACTACAAGTTAGTGTAGTGTGACCTCTGCACAGTGTTCAGCTAAAGCTACAAGTTAGGGTAGTGCGTCCTCCTCACAGTGTTCAGCTAAAGCTACAAGTTAGTGTAGTGTGATCTCCTCACAGTGTTCAGCTAAAACTACAAGTTAGCGTAGTGCGACCTCCTCACAGTGTTCTGCTAAAGCTACAAGTTAGCGTAGTGTGACCTCTGCACAGTGTTCAGCTAAAGCTACAAGTTAGTGTAGTGCGTCCTCCTCACAGTGTTCAGCTAAAACTACAAGTTAGTGTAGTGCGACCTCCCCACAGTGTTCAGCTAAAGCTGCAAGTTAGTGTAGTGCGTCCTCCGCACAGTGTTCAGCTAAAACTACAAGTTAGTGTAGTGCGACCTCTGCACAGTGTTCAGCTAAAGCTACAAGGTAGTGTAGTGCGACTTCTGCACAGTGTTCAGCTAAAGCTACAAGTTAGTGTAGTGCGTCCTCACAGTGTTCAGCTAAAACTACAAGTTAGTGTAGTTTGACCTCTGCACAGTGTTCAGCTAAAGCTTCAAGTTAGTGTAGTGCGTCCTCCTCACAGCGTTCATTAAAGCTACAAGTTAGTTTAGTGTGACCTCTGCATAGTGTTCAGCTAAAACTAGAAGTTAGTGTAGTGCGTCCTCCTCACAGTGTTCAGCTAAAGCTACAAGTTGGTGTAGTGCGTCCTCTGAACAGTGTTCAGCTAAAACTACAAGTTAGTGTAGTGTGACCTCTGCACAGTGTTCAGCTAAAGCTACAAGTTAGGGTAGTGCGTCCTCCTCACAGTGTTCAGCTAAAGCTACAAGTTAGTGTAGTGTGTCCTCCTCACAGTGTTCAGCTAAAACTACAAGTTAGTGTAGCGCGACCTCCTCACAGTGTTCAGCTAAAGCTACAAGTTAGTGTAGTGCGTCCTCCTCACAGTGGTCAGCTAAAACTACAAGTTAGTGTAGTGCGACCTCTGCACAGTGTTCAGCTAAAGCTACAAGTTAGTGTAGTGCGTCCTCTGAACAGTGTTCAGCTGAAACTACAAGTTAGTGTAGTGTGACCTCCTCACAGTGTTCAGCTAAAGCTACAAGTTAGTGTAGTGCGTCCTCCTCACAGTGTTCAACTAAAACTACAAGTTAGTGTAGTGCGACCCCTGCACAGTGTTCAGCTAAAGCTACAAGGTAGTGTAGTGAGACCTCTGCACAGTGTTCAGCTAAAGCTACAAGTTAGTGTATTTCGTCCTCCTCACAGTGTTCAGCTAAAGCTACAAGTTAGTTTAGTGTGACCTCTGCACAGTGTTCAGCTAAAGCTATAAGTTAGTGTAGTGCGTCCTCCTCACAGTGTTCAGCTAAAACTACAAGTTAGTATAGTGCGACCTCTGCACAGTGTTCAGCTAAAGCTACAAGTTAGTGTAGTGCGTCCCCCTAACAGTGTTCAGCTAAAACTACAAGTTAGTGTAGTGTGACCTCTGCACAGTGTTCAGCTAAAGCTACAAGTTAGGGTAGTGTGTCCTCCTCACAGTGTTCAGCTAAAGCTACAAGTTAGTGTAGTGTGTCCTCCTCACAGTGTTCAGCTAGAACTACAAGTTAGTGTACTGCAACCCTCACATTGTTCAGCTAAAGCTATAAGTTAGTGTAGTGCGTCCTCCTCACAGTGTTCAGCTAAAACTACAAGTTAGTATAGTGCGACCTCTGCACAGTGTTCAGCTAAAGCTACAAGTTAGTGTAGTGCGTCCCCCTAACAGTGTTCAGCTAAAACTACAAGTTAGTGTAGTGTGTCCTTCTCACAGTGTTCAGCTAAAACTACAAGTTAGTGTAGTGCGACCTCCTCACAGTGTTCAGCTTAAGCTACAAGTTAGTGTAGTGCGTCCTCCTCACAGTGGTCAGCTAAAACTACAAGTTAGTGTAGTGCGACCTCTGCACAGTGTTCAGCTAAAGCTACAAGTTAGTGTAGTGCGTCCTCTGAACAGTGTTCAGCTAAAACTACAAGTTAGTGTAGTGTGACCTCCTCACAGTGTTCAGCTAAAGCTACAAGTTAGTGTAGTGCGTCCTCCTCACAGTGTTCAGCTAAAACTACAAGTTAGTGTAGTGCGACCCCTGCACAGTGTTCAGCTAAAGCTGCAAGGTAGTGTAGTGAGACCTCTGCACAGTGTTCAGCTAAAGCTACAAGTTAGTGTAGTGCGTCCTCCTCACAGTGTTCAGCTAAAGCTACAAGTTAGTTTAGTGTGACCTCTGCATAGTGTTCAGCTAAAACTACAAGTTAGTGTAGTGCGTCCCCCTAACAGTGTTCAGCTAAAACTACAAGTTAGTGTATTGCGACCTCCTTACAGTGTTCAGCTAAAGCTACAAGTTAGTGAAGTGCGTCCTCCTCACAGTGTTCAGCTAAAACTACAAGTTAGTGTAGTGCGACCTCTGCACAGTGTTCAGCTAAAGCTACAAGGTAGTGTAGTGCGACCTCTGCACAGTGTTCAGCTAAAGCTACAAGTTAGTGTGGTGCGTCCTCCTCACAGTGTTCAGCTAAAGCTACAAGTTAGTTTAGTGCGACCTCTGCATAGTATTCAGCTAAAACTACAAGTTAGTGTAGTGCGTCCCCATCACAGTGTTCAGCTAAAGCTACAAGTTAGTGTAGTGCGTCCTCCTAACAGTTTTCAGCTAAAACTACAAGTTAGTGTAGTGTGACCTCTGTACAATGTTCAGCTAAAGCTACAAGTTAGTGTAGTGTGTCCTCCTCACAGTGTTCAGCTAAAGCTACAAGTTAGTGTAGTGCATCCTCCTCACAGTGTTCAGCTAAAACTACAAGTTAGTGTAGTGCGACCTCTGCACAGTGTTCAGCTAAAGCTACAAGTTAGTGTAGTGCGTCCTCCTCACAGTGGTCAGCTAAAACTACAAGTTATTGTAGTGCGTCCTCTGAACAGTGTTCAGCTAAAACTACAAGTTAGTGTAGTGCGACCTCCTCACAGTGTTCAGCTAAAGCTACAAGTTAGGGTAGTGCGTCCTCCTCACAGTGTTCAGCTAAAACTACAAGTTAGTGTAGTGTGACCTCTGCACAGTGTTCAGCTAAAGCTACAAGTTAGGGTAGTGCGTCCTCCTCACAGTGTTCAGCTAAAGCTACAAGTTAGTGTAGTGTGATCTCCTCACAGTGTTCAGCTAAAACTACAAGTTAGCGTAGTGCGACCTCCTCACAGTGTTCAGCTAAAGCTACAAGTTAGCGTAGTGTGACCTCTGCACAGTGTTCAGCTAAAGCTACAAGTTAGTGTAGTGCGTCCTCCTCACAGTGTTCAGCTAAAACTACAAGTTAGTGTAGTGCGACCTCTGCACAGTGTTCAGCTAAAACTACAAGTTAGTGTAGTGTGACCTCTGCACAGTGTTCAGCTAAAGCTACAAGTTAGTGTAGTGCATCCTCTGAACAGTGTTCAGCTAAAACTACAAGTTAGTGTAGTGCGACCTCTGCACAGTGTTCAGCTAAAGCTTCAAGTTAGTGTAGTGCGTCCTCCTCACAGTGTTCATTAAAGCTACAAGTTAGTTTAGTGTGACCTCTGCATAGTGTTCAGCTAAAACTAGAAGTTATTGTAGTGCGTCCTCCTCACAGTGTTCAGCTAAAGCTACAAGTTGGTGTAGTGCGTCCTCTGAACAGTGTTCAGCTAAAACTACAAGTTAGTGTAGTGTGACCTCTGCACAGTGTTCAGCTAAAGCTACAAGTTAGGGTAGTGCGTCCTCCTCACAGTGTTCAGCTAAAGCTACAAGTTAGTGTAGTGTGTCCTCCTCACAGTGTTCAGCTAAAACTACAAGTTAGTGTAGTGCGACCTCCTCACAGTGTTCAGCTAAAGCTACAAGTTAGTGTAGTGCGTCCTCCTCACAGTGGTCAGCTAAAACTACAAGTTAGTGTAGTGCGACCTCTGCACAGTGTTCAGCTAAAGCTACAAGTTAGTGTAGTGCGTCCTCTGAACAGTGTTCAGCTGAAACTACAAGTTAGTGTAGTGTGACCTCCTCACAGTGTTCAGCTAAAGCTACAAGTTAGTGTAGTGCGTCCTCCTCACAGTGTTCAACTAAAACTACAAGTTAGTGTAGTGCGACCCCTGCACAGTGTTCAGCTAAAGCTACAAGGTAGTGTAGTGTGACCTCTGCATAGTGTTCAGCTAAAGCTACAAGTTAGTGTAGTGCATCCTCCTCACAGTGTTCAGCTAAAGCTACAAGTTAGTTTAGTGTGACCTCTGCATAGTGTTCAGCTAAAACTACAAGTTAGTGTAGTGCGTCCTCCTCACAGTCTTCAGCTAAAGCTACAAGTTAGTGTAGTGCGTCCCCCTAACAGTGTTCAGCTAAAACTACAAGTTAGTGTAGTGTGACCTCTGCACAGTGTTCAGCTAAAGCTACAAGTTAGGGTAGTGTGTCCTCCTCACAGTGTTCAGCTAAAGCTACAAGTTAGTGTAGTGTGTCCTCCTCACAGTGTTCAGCTAAAACTACAAGTTAGTGTAGTGCGACCTCTGCACAGTGTTCAGCTAAAGCTACAAGTTAGTGTAGTGCATCCTCTGAACAGTGTTCAGCTAAAACTACAAGTTAGTGTAGTGCGACCTCCTCACAGTGTTCAGCTAAAGCTACAAGTTAGTGTAGTGCGTCCTACTCACAGTGTTCAGCTAAAACTACAAGTTAGTGTAGTGCGACCTCTGCACAGTGTTCAGCTAAAGCTACAAGTTAGTGTAGGGCGTCCTCTGAACAGTGTTCAGCTAAAACTACAAGTTAGTGTAGTGCGACCTCCTCACAGTGTTTAGCTAAAGCTACAAGTTAGTGTAGTGCGTCCTCTGAACAGTGTTCAGCTAAAACTACAAGTTAGTGTAGTGTGACCTCTGCACAGTGTTCAGCTAAAGCTACAAGTTAGGGTAGTGCGTCCTCCTCACAGTGTTCAGCTAAAGCTACAAGGTAGTGTAGTGCAACCTCTGCACAGTGTTCAGCTAAAGCTACAAGTTGGTGTGGTGCGTCCTCCTCACAGTGTTCAGCTAAAGCTACAAGTTAGTTTAGTGTGACCTCTGCATAGTGTTCAGCTAAAACTACAAGTTAGTGTAGTGCGTCCTCATCACAGTGTTCAGCTAAAGCTACAAGTTAGTGTAGTGCGTCCTCCTAACAGTGTTCAGCTAAAACTACAAGTTAGTGTAGTGTGACCTCTGCACAATGTTCAGCTAAAGTAACAAGTTAGGGAAGTGCGTCCTCCTCACAGTGTTCAGCTAAAGCTACAAGTTAGTGTAGTGTGTCCTCCTCACAGTGTTCAGCTAAAGCTACAAGTTAGTGTAGTGCATCCTCCTCACAGTGTTCAGCTAAAACTACAAGTTAGTGTAGTGCGACCTCTGCACAGTGTTCAGCTAAAGCTACAAGTTAGTGTAGTGCGTCCTCCTCACAGTGGTCAGCTAAAACTACAAGTTATTGTAGTGCGTCCTCTGAACAATGTTCAGCTAAAACTACAGTTAGTGTAGTGCGACCTCCTCACAGTGTTCAGCTAAAGCTACAAGTTAGGGTAGTGCGTCCTCCTCACAGTGTTCAGCTAAAACTACAAGTTAGTGTAGTGTGACCTCTGCACAGTGTTCAGCTAAAGCTACAAGTTAGTGTAGTGCGTCCTCCTCACAGTGTTCAGCTAAAACTACAAGTTAGTGTAGTGCGACCTCCCCACAGTGTTCAGCTAAAGCTGCAAGTTAGTGTAGTGCGTCCTCCTCACAGTGTTCAGCTAAAACTACAAGTTAGTGTAGTGCGACCTCTGCACAGTGTTCAGCTAAAGCTACAAGGTAGTGTAGTGCGACTTCTATACAGTGTTCAGCTAAAGCTACAAGTTAGTGTAGTGCATCCTCACAGTGTTCAGCTAAAACTACAAGTTAGTGTAGTGTGACCTCTGCACAGTGTTCAGATAAAGCTACAAGTTAGTGTAGTGCATCCTCTGAACAGTGTTCAGCTAAAACTACAAGTTAGTGTAGTGTGACCTCTGCACAGTGTTCAGCTAAAGCTACAAGTTAGTGTAGTGCGTCTTCTGAACAGTGTTCAACTAAAGCTACAAGTTAGTGTAGTGCGTCCTCCTCACAGTGTTCAGCTAAAACTACAAGTTAGTGTATTGCGACCTCCTCACAGTGTTCAGCTAAAGCTACAAGTTAGTGTAGTGCGTCCTCCTCACAGTGTTCAGCTAAAACTACAAGTTAGTGTAGTGCGACCTCTGCACAGTGTTCAGCTAAAGCTACAAGGTAGTGTAGTGCGACCTCTGCACAGTGTTCAGCTAAAGCTACAAGTTAGTGTGGTGCGTCCTCCTCACAGTGTTCAGCTAAAGCTACAAGTTAGTTTAGTGTGACCTCTGCATAGTGTTCAGCTAAAACTACAAGTTAGTGTAGTGCGTCCTCATCACAGTGTTCAGCTAAAGCTACAAGTTAGTGTAGTGCGTCCTCCCTAACAGTGTTCAGCTAAAACTACAAGTTAGTGTAGTGTGACCTCTGCACAATGTTCAGCTAAAGTAACAAGTTAGGGTAGTGCGTCCTCCTCACAGTGTTCAGCTAAAGCTACAAGTTAGTGTAGTGTGTCCTCCTCACAGTGTTCAGCTAAAGCTACAAGTTAGTGTAGTGCATCCTCCTCACAGTGTTCAGCTAAAACTACAAGTTAGTGTAGTGCGACCTCTGCACAGTGTTCAGCTAAAGCTACAAGATAGTGTAGTGCGTCCTCCTCACAGTGGTCAGCTAAAACTACAAGATATTGTAGTGCGTCCTCTGAACAGTGTTCAGCTAAAACTACAAGTTAGTGTAGTGCGACCTCCTCACAGTGTTCAGCTAAAGCTACAAGTTAGGGTAGTGCGTCCTCCTCACAGTGTTCAGCTAAAGCTACAAGTTAGTGTAGTGTGTCCTCCTCACAGTGTTCAGCTAAAACTACATGTTAGTGTAGTGCGACCTCCTCACAGTGTTCAGCTTAAGCTACAAGTTAGTGTAGTGCGTCCTCCTCACAGTGTTCAGCTAAAACTACAAGTTAGTGTAGTGTGACCTCTGCACAGTGTTCAGCTAAAGCTACAAGTTAGTGTAGTGCGTCCTCCTCACAGTGTTCAGCTAAAACTACAAGCTAGTGTAGTGCGACCTCCCTACAGTGTTCAGCTAAAGCTGCAAGTTAGTGTAGTGCGTCCTCTGCACAGTGTTCAGCTAAAACTACAAGTTAGTGTAGTGCGACCTCTGCACAGTGTTCAGCTAAAGCTACAAGGTAGTGTAGTGCGACTTCTGCACAGTGTTCAGCTAAAGCTACAAGTTAGTGTAGTGCGTCCTCACAGTGTTCAGCTAAAACTACAAGTTAGTGTAGTGTGACCTCTGCACAGTGTTCAGCTAAAGCTACAAGTTAGTGTAGTGCATCCTCTGAACAGTGTTCAGCTAAAACTACAAGTTAGTGTAGTGCGTCCTCACAGTGTTCAGCTAAAACTACAAGTTAGTGTAGTGTGACCTCTGCACAGTGTTCAGCTAAAGCTACAAGTTAGTGTAGTGCATCCTCTGAACAGTGTTCAGCTAAAACTACAAGTTAGTGTAGTGCGACCTCTGCACAGTGTTCAGCTAAAGCTTTCAAGTTAGTGTAGTGCGTCCTCCTCACAGTGTTCATTAAAGCTACAAGTTAGTTTAGTGTGACCTCTGCATAGTGTTCAGCTAAAACTAGAAGTTATTGTAGTGCGTCCTCCTCACAGTGTTCAGCTAAAGCTACAAGTTGGTGTAGTGCGTCCTCTGAACAGTGTTCAGCTAAAACTACAAGTTAGTGTAGTGTGACCTCTGCACAGTGTTCAGCTAAAGCTACAAGTTAGGGTAGTGCGTCCTCCTCACAGTGTTCAGCTAAAGCTACAAGTTAGTGTAGTGTGTCCTCCTCACAGTGTTCAGCTAAAACTACAAGTTAGTGTAGTGCGACCTCCTCACAGTGTTCAGCTAAAGCTACAAGTTAGTGTAGTGCGTCCTCCTCACAGTGGTCAGCTAAAACTACAAGTTAGTGTAGTGCGACCTCTGCACAGTGTTCAGCTAAAGCTACAAGTTAGTGTAGTGCGTCCTCTGAACAGTGTTCAGCTGAAACTACAAGTTAGTGTAATGTGACCTCCTCACAGTGTTCAGCTAAAGCTACAAGTTAGTGTAGTGCGTCCTCCTCACAGTGTTCAACTAAAACTACAAGTTAGTGTAGTGCGACCCCTGCACAGTGTTCAGCTAAAGCTACAAGGTAGTGTAGTGAGACCTCTGCACAGTGTTCAGCTAAAGCTACAAGTTAGTGTAGTGCATCCTCCTCACAGTGTTCAGCTAAAGCTACAAGTTAGTTTAGTGTGACCTCTGCATAGTGTTCAGCTAAAACTACAAGTTAGTGTAGTGCGTCCTCCTCACAGTCTTCAGCTAAAGCTACAAGTTAGTGTAGTGCGTCCCCCTAACAGTGTTCAGCTAAAACTACAAGTTAGTGTAGTGTGACCTCTGCACAGTGTTCAGCTAAAGCTACAAGTTAGGGTAGTGTGTCCTCCTCACAGTGTTCAGCTAAAGCTACAAGTTAGTGTAGTGTGTCCTCCTCACAGTGTTCAGCTAAAGCTACAAGGTAGTGTAGTGCGACTTCTGCACAGTGTTCAGCTAAAGCTACAAGTTAGTGTAGTGCGTCCTCACAGTGTTCAGCTAAAACTACAAGTTAGTGTAGTGTGACCTCTGCACAGTGTTCAGCTAAAGCTACAAGTTAGTGTAGTGCATCCTCTGAACAGTGTTCAGCTAAAACTACAAGTTAGTGTAGTGCGTCCTCACAGTGTTCAGCTAAAACTACAAGTTAGTGTAGTGTGACCTCTGCACAGTGTTCAGCTAAAGCTACAAGTTAGTGTAGTGCATCCTCTGAACAGTGTTCAGCTAAAACTACAAGTTAGTGCAGTGCGACCTCTGCACAGTGTTCAGCTAAAGCTACAAGTTAGTGTAGTGCGTCTTCTGAACAGTGTTCAGCTAAAGCTACAAGTTAGTGTAGTGCGTCCTC